>MU678253.1:1043-63089 GCA_026770625.1 Nicotiana glauca
AATGATAGCCAACATTTAAGTAATTTACACTCATAGCCCTAATACGACTAATTACTCAGAAATTCAGAAGAGTCAAGCATTAAACCATATTGCAATAATAGCCAGTATTAACAAACTTGCAAAGATAACCCTAATTTCGACTAAATACTTAATTAATCAAGACTCAGAGAAACAATTTAATAATGGTTGAATCCAATTAATCGTGACTTTTAATCGAGCAAGGTCTATCAAGCAAGAATATTAAACGACTATAGAGCATGTGATTTATCAAATGACTTCAATCAGAACAAGAGAATATTCAGTCGATTTCATATACAAACAGAAAAACCTTGAGCATGTAACAGATTCCAGAGAAATAAAACAAAAAGAAAGGGTAGAAGATTTGAGAACCAGAAACAACAAAGAAAGGATTAGGGACTTAGCTTTCGTATTTTCTTTTTGTTCTTTTTCTTCTTTTCTTCATTTTTCTTTCCTTGTTCTCTTCTTTCTTTTTTTTCTCCTTGATTCTTGACTCTCTGGTGGTTCAGAGGCTCTGGGTCTCTTTTAACAATCGATCCTCCAGGCAGACTCTAATAGTCATGTTTGGATGTAAAAAGGGTGGACTAAGGTTTGATTTGAAAGGGTTTTGAGTTTGAGTGTCCGTTGGAGTAGGGTTTCGGCGGGACATTTTTGAAGATTCGAGAAACAGGGCTAATATTCGAGAGGTGGGACTTAGGTAAGGTGAAAGAGGAGCTCAAGGTGGTTCTATGGTGTTAAGGGTGGAGGCTGGTTCATAGGTTAGTGGTCGCCGGCGACCTGTTATTCAAGATTCGAGAAGAACGACGGAGTTTTGGATGAAACTGATGTGATAGGGTGATAGAGGAAAAGGGGAAAGTTCAGTGGTGTGAAAACTGGTCGGGGAAGATGACCAGAAATAGACCACCGATAGGGTTCCGGTGATCTCAGCCAGAGAGAAGATGGGAGATAAAGCGGCTAGGGTTAATGGGTTGAATGTATAACGTGTATAATGAGATATGAACGGAGGGTGTATTGATATATTAAATGTATAATGATGGTTCTCAACCGTTGGATTAGTTTAAACGAATGGCCAGGATCACTTTGGCCTTAAAACGACGACGTTTGATTTAAATGAATCCTTACTCCTGTCCGTTAGATTAGCTTCTTGGACGGTTGTGATTTATTCTTTTTAACGATGTCGTTTGGCTCCGTGTAACACTGATTTCATCCGTTTGATCAATCAAACGGACGGCTGTGATTATTTCCTTTAACGATGTCGTTTCATTTATTTTAACCATCGCCTATCTTGGTCCGTTTGATTGAATCATCAACGGCCTAGATTTGTTCGAACCAAACGTTGTCGTTTTAGCTTTGTGTTGAGAACTGGCCGGTTAAATTTGAGATTGGGCCAGGTCTGTTAAAGTGTTAATTGGGCTGAAGAATTTTGTGATTTGGCCCAATTTTGATGTACATTGCATTTTGTATTTATACATTGTATTTTTTTTTCTTGTATTTTCGTATTTTGTATATATATATTTTTGACTTGTATTTATTTAATTATACTGTATTTTCTTGTATTTTATACCTGATGTATTTTTCCTTTTATTTTGTATATATTTTTTATTTTTCTTTGATTTTCTAATTTCCTAATAATTACCTTACATTTTTGGTATTTTCTAACTAATTTCATTTTGTATTTTTTGTTTTAATTTTTCTCACTTTATTTTCAACAAATTAAAGCACACACTGATACTTTCTACACAATAATCAACCAATTTCAATCAAAAATCATTTTTTGTATTTTATTTTGGAATTAATTGCTTGAGGCAAAAATCACGTGCTCACAGCAGCTACCACCAGCTGGACTAGTAGTGCCCCCGATATATGCACTCCCTATACCACCGAATCGGGTGTACGGGCGACGGGAGTCTGAGAGCCTTCCCCTACCTGAGAAGTAGCTGCGGTATTAGAAATCGTGACCGCCTGAGCAAGTCTAGTGCATACTATTAATATCTGAGCCAAAGTCTCCTGAAGACCCGAAATCATAATGGGCAGAGTTAGTGCCTGAGCTGGTGCTGCTGGAGCGTCCACCACTTAGACCTAACCATAAATTAGGGTGGCTGGTGGGTCTGTAGGTGCTGTCCTTATTGCTGTAGGGGTTGTACCTCTTCCCCTATCACAGCCTCGGCCACGTTCTTGGCCTCTTTTGTCTTCCGCTGGTAGCCGTCCATTCAGACCGGTAGCGTGTGTCCTCACAATCTGTGACAGAATATAATAACAAAGGTTTAGTACTCGGATCAACAATTTTGCTTTCAAGAATATGGAATTTTCCTAAAGGTTCTGCAACATCTCGAGGATACATACAGACGTCTGCGTACCAATCCGTGAGACTCTACTGAACCTTCTCATGACTCGTGAGACC
Organism: Nicotiana glauca; assembly: GCA_026770625.1. Classification (NCBI taxonomy): domain Eukaryota; kingdom Viridiplantae; phylum Streptophyta; class Magnoliopsida; order Solanales; family Solanaceae; genus Nicotiana; species Nicotiana glauca. Next base: position 3,463 of record MU678253.1, read on the forward strand.
TATGTAACCAAGGCTTTGATACCAAATTGTCACGAGCCTAAACCCAAACCCGATCGTGATGGTGCCTCTCATGAAGACAAGGCCAGCCGACACACTTCCAATTTACTTTAAGTAGTTCACAAAATAAATACCAAGTCTTCAATAGAAATAAAATCCAAAAATAACAGTGTAAGTTGTGAAATAAAAATAATCCAACACAGCCCGACAACAGGGTGTCACTAGTGATGAGCCTTTAAAATATTAGTAGAAGTCTGAATTCTAATCCTCTAATAAATAACTGAATAAAAAACAACTACGATAGAGGGAAAATGCACTGGGCTGCGAATTTCCAAGCAGCTACTTAGTAAATCTTCAAAGACCTGCTTGAACTATCAACCCTCAGGAGCACGACCTGTACTGCCCGAATCTGTACACATGTTGCAGGGAGTAAAGTGAGTACTCCAACTAAGTGAGTAATAAAAATAAATGAAGACTGAGCAATATAAAATCACGTAAGGTACAACATTAAGTTAAAATAGGAATAACAAAATCAGTAAATATAATTAAGCAAAGAAATCTCATGAACATCCTTCAAACAATTAAACAATATGCAATGAAGACAACTAAAAAGGTAAACACATAATAACTGCACCTTGGGCACAGTAGCAACAAAATCAGCACCTCGGGTAATATCACATAATAATACTAGCCCCTCGGGCTATATCTCATATCACAATGGGTACCTATGCTTATTAGGGGTATACAGACTCCGGGGGAGGCCCCTTACGGCCCAAGCGTAATATCAAGCCATCTAGTAGAATTATAAATATGCTCTCGGCCTTATATCAAATCTCAAGCCACCTGGTGGCGTATAATATCAGGCCCTCAGCCTCATTATCATAATCAATGTATCACTGCTGCGGCGTGCATCCCGACCCAAATGTATCCTCACAGCACAGGCCCTCGGCCTTACTTAGTCAGAAACTCATAAGCCCCTCGGGCATCAGTAAAACATGAAGCTCAACTCAAAATATATTGAAATTATCATTTAATGAGTTTAAAATAGAATACTATAGCTGATTTTTGAAAATAGTAAAAATATAGCATGATTGAGCACCAGTATGAAATCAAACAGTGAGGAAAATATCATTTAAAATCCCCTAAGTGTTCAAATAGCTGGCATGAAGCCCACATATGGCATTTAGCCCAAAATATAATAGTATTAAATAATCAACTATCAAATACGCAGTAAAATGTCATTTGGGATGGACTAAGTCACAATCTCCAATGTTGTACGACCCCACGCTCATTACCTAGTGTGTGCCTGACCTTAACATAGCCAAACGCTGTGAAATTTTTGGGTTTCATACCCTTAGGACGACATTTAAAATCATTACTCACCTTAATCCGGCTCGAAATCTAGCTTGCAATGCCTTTGCCCTTCGAATCGATCTCCGAATGCCCTGAATCTACCAAGATTAGAACGTAACCATTAATTTATGTTAAAGGGACGAAGCTCACTCGAAATTAATCGGAAAACATCAAAAACCAAAAATTATCAAAACCCGACACCCGGACCCACGTCTCAAAATTTGACAAAATTAACATCATTAGAGTCTTTATGTCCCCATGAGTTCATATATATATATATATATATAAACTTCAAAAATCCGAACACAAATGGTCTTGCAAAACCTCAATCAAAGGCCTAAGTTTCTAAGCCGTAGTTTGTGACAACCCGGCCAGTCGTCTCATGAGTTACCACTCCATTTCTCTCATTTCTGCTTCTTATTGTTTTTTGTATCCGTGTTTTGAGTTATCGGGTTGGTCGAATTGAATCTGCATTGGTTTTGGTGAAGTTTGAGACTCTAAGTCTCTTTTAATAAGGCATAAGCTGGAAAAGTCTACCGGATGTTGACTTATGTGTTAGAGGGATCCGATGTTAGTTCCGATGGTTCATTTAGCTTTGGGAGGTTATTTGGGACTTAAAACTGAGATCGAAATGGGTTTTGGAGGTTTGGAGTAGCTTTAGGCTTGAATTGGCGAAGTTGATATTTTTGGCGATTTCCGGTTGATAGGCGAGATTTTGATATAGGGGTCAGAATTGAATTTCATGAGTTAAAGTAGTTCTGTTATGCCATTTGGGATGTGTGTGCAAAATTTTAGGTCATTCGGACGTAGTTTGGTTGGGTTGTTGGTCAAAAGTGGAATTCCGAAGTTTTTGGAAACTTAGGCTTGAATCCGAGGTGTTTTGGTTGATTTGATGTTGTTTGAATTATTTTGATGATTGAAAGAAGTTTGAATAAGATAGTAGGATATGTTTGTGCTTTGGGTTGAGGTGCTGGGGGCCTCGCAGTGATTTTGGGTGGTTAACAAAGAGTTTGAGGTGTTATTGCAGCTGCTGAGATTGCTGCTTCTGGTGTTTTCACACCTGTAGTTTGGGGATAGCAGGTGCGGTGCCGCACGTACGCAAGTAGATGTCGCAGAAGCGAATTTGAGAGGGAGAGTCAGGAACCGCAGATGTGGTGGATTGACCGCACCTGCGAAGGCGCAAGTGCGAAGAGTTGACCGCAGATGCGAAATTTGACCTGTTAAGTGATTTCCGCAGATGCAGAGCAAAGACCGCATATGAGGTACCATAGAAGAGGTGGAATGGCCGCAGGTGCAAAAATCCCTGGCCTGAAGGTATTATTGTTCTCTTTGCAAAATTTTGCCAAGTTTATCATTTTTAACACGGGGAAAGATGCCAAGGCATAGGATTTCAAGAGGAATCAAAGGATATCCGTTGGGTAAGTTCCCTAAGCTTAATTACTTGGGTTTAAGACCATTTTTCATTGCTTAATCATGATTCTAGTGGGGATCAAGGATGAAAATTGGGGATTAGGGCTTGAGTTTAAGAGGCCTTTAAATGTGAATTTGAGGGATCATTTGGAGTCCGATTTTAGTTTTCTTGGTATGTATGAACTCGTTGGGAGATAAGAAATCTATTGGTGTAAAAATTTATGAATTTTGATATGTGGGCCCGGGAGTCGGGTTTTTGTAATTTTGAGATTTTTGCCCTTTATTGATTGTTTTCACTTGGGCATTGTTCCCTTGGTATATTGTGACGTCCTCATTCTGATTTTGGTTAGATTCGACGTGCGTGGAGGCTGATTCGAGAGGCAAAGGCGTTGCGAGCTAGAGAATTAACCGATTTAAGGTGAGTAATGATTGTAAATGATGCTCTGAGGGTTTGAAACTCCAGATTTGCACATTGTAGTGCTATATTATAGTGAGACACATGGTTGATGACGAGCGTGGGGTCGGGCACTATTGGGGATTGTGACTTGGTCCATTCTGATTGATGATTTTACCGTGTATTTGATTGAAAACTATTTGCTATCATCATTATTTGGTTTGAATGCCATATTTGTGCCTAATGCCAACTATTTGAAACCTTCGGGGCTTTTTATTGATATTTCCTCGCTGTTTTGACATTATATTTGAATTCGGTCATATTATTTTCCACTGTTTTCATACTCAACCATGTTTACTCATTTTTTAAGGCTTAAATGATTTTTTAAATGATGTTTGCGCTGAGAAACATTGTTGTACTATTGCTTGAGGGACTTGTGAGTATTTTTGACTGAGTAAGGCCGAGAAACTATGTTGTGAGGAAACACTAATACCGATTTATGGCCGAGGGCTTGAGATATGTACGCCACGAGGTGGCTTGATTGATATGTGGTTGAGGGCCTAGTTTTGATGCCACAAATTGGCTTGTTATTGCGCTTGGCAGTAAGGGGCCTTTCCAGGAGTCTGCACATCCCCAGTGAGCGTGGTTACCCATTGTGATGTGAGATTGAGTCTGAGGGGGTGTTATTGTTCTAAGATGTTTGCCCGAGGGGTGGATGTGGTGATACTATGCCCGAGGTGGTAACTTTTATTTGATTACTTTAACTTAATTACCTGTTAATTAGTTATTTTACTTGTTGAAAGAGGATTTTTCCTAACTTTTCATTGATTTACTATTTGTTTTAAATGATTTTACTGCTTCATTATAGAATGCCTTGTCCCTCGTGTGCTTTCTTACTTTCAGTCATTATTTACATTTATTACTCACTGAGTTAAAGTACACACTTTATTCCTTGCACCATGTGTGCAGATTCAGGCGTAGCTGGTTTAGCCCCCGAGTGTTAATTCTTCCAGATTCAGGCGGGCTTTCAGAAATTATGAGGTAGCTGTTGACGTCCGCAACACCGTGTCTCTACTCCTTTATCGTTTCTATTTCCTTTCAAACATTGTACTAGTTATGGATTCATCAGAATTCTATTATGACTTATAGATGCTCATGACTAGTGACACCCCAGTTAGTGCTGTGTATGGGTGTTCTTCTGCATATTTATGTTATTATTGGTTATTTTGGATTTATTCTTGTCATGTTTAAACTGTTCTTAGATGCTTATCTGATAAGAATTGGAAAATAGGAAGTGTCAGCTGGTCTTGTCTTCACGAGAGGCGCCATCACGACCGGGTTTGGGGTTAGGGTTGTGACAAGTTGGTACCAGAGCCTAGGTTACATAGGTCTTACGAGTCATGAGCAGGTTTAGTAGAGCCTCGCAGATCGGTACGGAGACGTCTGTATATATCCTTGAGAGGCTACAGAACCTTTACCAAAAACTTCACATTCTTGAAATTATTGTTCTGCGAGTTTGTTGATTCGAGTACTAAATTTTCGTTATTCTATTCTCTCACTGATGGTGAGGACACGTGCTACCAGATAGGGTAGACGACCACTAGTACCACCAGTCGGGACCATTAGAGGCCGGGGACTCGGCCGTGCTCGTGGTAGGGGCAGAGCAGCGAGGGCAGTACCTGCAGATCCACCAGTTGCCCCAGTTCCGGACCAGGTCCCAGCTGTGGATCGTCCAGCAGCACCAGCTCGGGCACTAATTGTGCCTATTATGATTTCGGGTCTTCAAGAGGCCTTGGCTCAGATCTTATCAGTTTGCACTGGCCTAGCTCAGGCTGTTTTAGCCACTATAGCCGCATTTACTTCTCAGGCTGGGAGAGGCAGTCAGACTCCCACTGCCCGTACAACTGAGCAGGTCGTACAGGGACTTCAGATGCCGGGGGAACACCCAGCTCAGCCGGTTGCGGTTGCTTAAGACTATGTAGTTCCTATCATGCTAGAGGATGAGCTGTGTAGGTTGGAGAGATTTGGTAAACTTCAGCCTCCGACCTTCACTGGGGCAGAGGGCGAGGATTCCCAAGGCTTTTTGGACAAGTTTCAAAGGATGCTTCATACAACCGGTATTCTGGAGACCAGCGGGGTCATTTTCACTACTTATCAGTTCTCAAGAGCCGCTTTAACCTATTGGGAGGATTTTGAGAGGCGTAAGTCTGTTCGTTTAGCACCCCTTTCCTAGTAGCCGTTCTCCGTTCTCTTTATGGAGAAATATGTGCCACAGTCTTGCATAGAGGAGCTGCGTAGATAGTTTGAGTGGTTGCATCAAGGGGAGATGATCGTGTCTCAGTATGATTTAAGGTTCTGTGATTTGGCTCGTCAGGCCGTCTGGTTGGTCCCGATAGAGAGAGAGAGGATCAGGAGGTTTGTCGATGGTCTTACTTATCAGCTCTAAATTCTTATGAATAGGGATAGGGTGACTGGTGCTACATTTGAGGAGATTGTGGATATTGCCCGAGAGATTGAGTCTGTCCGTCGTGAGGAGTACGAGGAGAAAGAGGCCAAGAGGCCTCGAAGATCTGGTAGCTATAGTGGTGCTCCTTCGAGGGGCTGGTTTTAGCACGGTAGAGGCCGACAGTTCCGACATGGTCAGTCTGATTGCTCATGTTATTCAGGGGCATCATCGGGTCATGGTTCCTACAGTTCATGCCAGGGCTATTCTTCACTTAGTGCCCTTCCAGCTCAGAGATCATCTGATCCCATGCTCCATCTGTTTAGGGCTCTTCTATGCCGAGTGCATCTGCTGGTCACTCCGGTGCGAGGGGTTCCCATCAGTCCCCTTCTCCAACACCTGGGAGTTGTTACGAGTGTAGAGAGATAGGCCACATGTGGAGGTAGTATCCCCGTCATGTTGCTAGTTCATCCCAGCATAGGGGCAAGTCATCGACTTTAGCGCCAGTTGCTCCACCACCCGCCCAACCAGCTATGGATGGGAGTCAGTTAGACAGAGGACTTGCTAGAGGTCATTATGAGTTCCTGGTTATGTCTTTTGGGCTGACCAATGCCCTAGTAGTGTTCATGCATCTGACGAACATCGTGTTCTTGCCTTATCTTGACTCATTTGCCATAGTCTTTATTGATGATATTCTGGTATGTTCGTGTAGTCAGGAGGAGCACGCGGAGCATTTGGGAGTCGTGTTGTAGAGATTGAGGGAGGAGAAGCTTTATGCGAAGTTCTCCAAGTGTGAGTTTTGGCTCAGTTCAGTGGCATTCTTGGCACACTGGTGTCCAGTGAGGTATTTAGGTTGATCCAAAGAAGATAGAGGCGGTTCAGATTCGGCCCAGACCGTCCTCAACCACAGAGATTTGCAGTTTTCTTGGTTTGGTAGGCTATTATCACTGGTTTGTTCAGGGATTCTCATCTATCGCATCACCCTTGACGAAGTTGACTCAGAAGGACACTTCATTCGTATGGTTGGACGAGTGTGAGGATAGCTTTCAGAAGCTTAAGACAGCATTGACCACAACTCCAGTATTGGCTTTGCCATCAACTTTAGGTTCATATACCGTGTATTGTGATGCTTCGAGAGTAGGAATTGGTTGTGTGTTGATATTGGAGGGTAGAGTTATTGCGTATGCTTCTCGTTAGTTGAAGCCGTATGAGAAGCACTACCCTGTTCATGATTTGGAGTTTGTTGCCATAGTTCATGCGTTGAAGATTTGGAGGCATTATTTGTATGGTGTACCTTGTGATGTGTTCATTGATCATCGCAGTCCTCAGCATTTGTTCAAGTAAAAGGATCTTAATTTGAGGCAGCAGAGATGGTTGGGGTTGCTTAAGGATTAGGACATCACTATATTGTACCATCCGGGGAAGGACAATGTGGTGGCTGATGCTTTGAGCCGAAAGGCAATGAGCATGGGGAGTTTGCATATATTCCAGTTGGGGAGAGACCTCTTGCGGTTGATGTTCAGGCTTTGTCCAATCGGTTCGTAAGGTTGGATATTTCGGAGCCCAGTCGGGTATTGGCTTGTGTGGTTTCTCAGTCATCCCTATATAAGCGCATCAGAGAGCGCCAGTTTGATGATCTACATTTGCTCACCCTTGGGGATACAGTTTATCATGATGATGCAAGAGATGTGACTATTGGATATGATGGGGTATTGAGGATGCAGTGTCAGATTTGTGTTCCCAATGTGGATGGGCTTCGGGAGTGGATTTTGGAGAAGACCCATAGCTCACGGTATTTTATTCGTCCAGGAGCTACGAAGATGTATTAGGATCTGTGACAACATTACTGGTGGAGGAGAGTGAAGAAAGAAATTATGGGATTTGTAGCTCGGTTTCTCAATTGTCAGCAGGTGCAATATGAGCATTAGCGACCGGGTGGCTTGCTTCAGCAGATGGATGTTCCAGAATAGAAGTGGGAGCAAATCAGTATAGACTTTGTTGTTGGTCTTCGACAGACTTTGAAGAAGTTAGATGCTATTTGGGTGATTGTGGATCAACTGACCAAGTCATCGCACTTCGTTCCTATCTGTACTATGTATTCTTTAGAGCGGTTAGCAGAGATATATATCAGGGAGATTGTTCGGTTGCATGAGGTCCCAGTTTCCATCATTTCAGATCGGGGCACTCAATTTACTTCCTATTTCTAAAAGTCTGTTCAGCGAGAGTTGGGTACTCAGGTGGAGTTGAGCACAACTTTTCACCCTCTGACGGACGGGCAGTCCGAGCGCGCTATTCAGATTTTCGAGGATATGCTACGCGCTTGTGTTATTGATTTCGGAGGGTCATGATATCAGTTTCTACCACTTGCACAGTTTGCTTATAACAACAACTACCAGTCGATTATTTAGATGGCTCTATATGAGGCTTTGTACGGGAGGCAGTGTAGATCTCCATTCAGTTGGTTTGAGCCCAGTGAGGCTAGGCTATTGGGGACAGATTTGGTGCAGGACACTTTAGATAAGGTGAAGGTGATACAGGAAAGACTTCGTATAGCGCAGTCGAGGAAAATGAGTTATGTTGACTGGAAGGTTCGAGAAGTGTCCTATGTGGTTGGTGAGAAGTTTCTGTTGAAGGTTTCGCCCACGAAGGGTGTTATGAGATTTGGAAAGAAAGGGAAGTTGTGTCCGCGGTTCACTGGGCCTTTTGAGTTACTTCTGAGTAATGGGGGAGGTGTCTTATGAGTTTGCCTTGCCACCCAGCTTGTCGGGTATGCATCCGCTGTTTCATGTTTCCATGCTCCAGAAGTATATTGGAGATCCGTCTCATGTTCTGGATTTCAACACGGTTCAGTTGGAGGGTGATTTGACTTATGATGTGGAGCCAGTGTCTATTTTGGAGTGTCAAGTTTGGAAGTTGAGATCAAAAGATATTGCTTCGGTGAAAGTTCAGTGGAGAGGTCGGCCCATGGAGGAGGCTACCTGGGAGATCGAGCGGGAGATGTGGAGCAGATATCCTCACCTGTTTGAGGTTTCAAGTATGTTTCTTGCCTCATTCGAGGACGAACATTTGTTTATGTTGGGGAGGATATGACGACCCGGCCAGTAGTCTCATGAATTACTACTCCATTTCCCCCATTTTTGCTTCTTATTGTTTTGTTTATTCGTGTTTTGAGGTATCGAGTTGGTGGAATTGTATTTTGATTGGTTTTGGTTAAGTTTGAGACACTTAGTCTCTTTTAAGGAAGGCTTAAGTTGGAATAGTCAATCGGATGTTGGCTTATGTGTTAGAGGGATCGGATGTGAGTTCCGATGGTTCGGTTAGCTTCAGGAGGTGATTTGGGACTTAGGAGTGTGATCAGAATGAGTTTTGGAGGTTTGGAGTAGCTTTAGGATTGAATTAGCGAAGTTGATATTTTGGCCATTTCTGGTTGATAGGCGAGATTTTTATATAGGGGTCAGAATGGAATACCGAGAGTTACAGTAGTTCCGTTGTGTCACTTGGGATGTGTGTGCAAAATGTTAGGTCATTCGGACGTGGTTTGGTTGGGTTTTTGATCAAAAATGGATTTCGAAAGTTTTTAGAAACTTAGGCTTGAATCCGAGGTGTTTGGGTTGATTTGATGTTGTTTGAAGTGTTTTGATGATTGGAACAAGTTTGAATAAGATATTAGGATATGTTTGTGTTTTTGGTTGAGGTCCCGGGGGCCTCGGGGTGATTTCGGGTGGTTAACGGAGAGATTGAGGTGTTATTGCAGCTGCTTAGATTGCTGCTTCTGGTGTTTTCATGCTGTTTAGGGACCGTAGGTGCGGCGTCGCAGGTGCGTAAGTGGAAGGCGCTGAAGCAGATTTGAGAGGGAGAGTCAGGAACTGCAGATGCGGTGGATTTGCCACACCTGCAAAGGCGCAAGTGCAATGAGTTGACCATAGATGCAGAATTTAACCCGTTAAGTGATTTCCGCAGATGTGGAGGAAATACCGCATATGAGGTACCCAGAAGCGTCGCAGATGCGAAAATCCCTGGCCAGAAGGTATATATTTTTCTCTTTGCGAAATTTTGCTTAGTTCATCATTTTGAACACGGGAAAAAGGCTAAGCCATAGGATTTCAAGAGGAATCAAAGAATATCAGTTGGTTAAGTTCCCTAAACTTAATTACTTGGGTATAAGACCATTTTTCACTATCAGTTGGGGATAAGGGCTTGAGTTTAAGAGGCCATTAAATGGTAATTTGATGGATCATTTGGACTCCTATTTCAGTGTTATTGGTATTTATGAATACGTGGGGAGATAAGGAATCTATTGGTGAAAAAATTTCTGAATTTTGAGATGTGGTTCCGGGGGTCGGCTTTTGGTAATTTCGGGATTTGTGCCCTTTATTGATTGTTTTTTCTTGAGCTTTGTTACCTTAGCATATTTTGACTTTCTCGTTCTGATTTTGATTAGATTTTACGCGCGTCGAGGCCGATTCGAGGGGCAAAGGCATCATGATCTAGAGAATTAGCCGGTTCGGGGTAAGTAATGATTATAATTGATGCTTTGAGGGTTTGAAACCCCTGATTCACATATCGTAGTGCTATATTGAAGTGAGGCACACGCTTGATGACGAGCGTGTGGTCGTGCACTATTGGATATTGTGACTTGGTCCGTTTTGATTGATGATTTTACCGCGCATTTGATTAAAAACTATTTGCTATTATTATTATTTGGGCTGAACGCCATATTTGGGCCTAATGCAAACTATTTGAACCCTTCAGGGATTTTAATTGATATTCCTCACTGTTTTGACTTTATATTTGAACTTGGTCATATTATTTTCCAAGGATTTCATACTTAGCCATATTTACTCGGTTTTTAAGACTTAAATAATATTTTAAATGACGTTTGGGTTGAGAAACACTGTTGTACTATTGCCTGAGGGGATTGTGAGTATTTTTGACTGAGTAAGGCCGAGGGCCTATATTGTGAGGAAACACTAATAACGATTTAAGGCCGAAGGCCTGAGATATGTACACCATGAGTTGGCTTGATTGATATGAGTCCAAGGGCCTAGTTTTGATGCCACGAGATGGCGTGTTATTGCGTTGGGGATGTAAGGGGCACCTCCAGGATTCTGCACAACCCCAATAAGCGCGGGTACCCATTGTGACGTGAGATTGAACCCCAGGGGCTATTATTGTTCTGAGATGTTTTCCCGAGGGGCGGATGTGGAGATATTGTGCCCTAGGGGCAAACTTCTATGTTATTACTTTACATTAATTACCTAATTTCCTTGTTGAAATAGGATTTTACTTGACTTTTCATTGGTTTACTATTTTTTTAAAATAATTTTACTGCTTCATTATAGAATGTCTTGTGCCTTGTGTTTTTTTTTTTTACTTTTAATCGTTATTTACATTTGTTACTCACTGAGTTAGAGTACTCACTTTACTCCCTGCACCCTATGTGCAAAATCAGACATATATGGTTCCACCCCCGAGTGTTGATTCCTCCAGATTCAGGCCGGCTTTTGGAGATTACGAGGTAGATGTTGACGGCTGCAGCCCTGTGTCTTTACTCCTTTATCGTTTCTATTTCCTTTCAGACATTGTACTAGTTATGGATTTATAAGAATCCTATTATGACTTATAGATGCTCATGACTAGTGACACTCCGATTAGGGCTGTGTATGGGTGTTCTTCCGTGTATTTATGTTATTATCGGTTATTTCAAATTTATTATTATCATGTTTGAACTTTTCTTAGATGCTTATCTGTTAATAATTGGAAAATGGGAAGTGTCGGCTGACCTTGTCTTCACGAGAGGCGCCATCACGACCGGGTTCGGGGTTAGGATCGTAACATAGTTTGTCAGCTTTACCTTTAATTACAGCTCTAATCCATGCATTAAAACAGTAAAACGAATTTTCATAATCCAAAACCTTACCTCAATGATGTCTCCTTAATTTCTCTTTTCAAAATTTCCCAAAGCTCCAAAATTCGTGTTAAAATATAAAGAAACCCTTTGAAAATCGCGAAAGAGGAATTAATATATTATGTCCAGACATTTCTGCAACCACGGTACTTCAACCGCATCCGCGGTACTGCATTTGCGGTCAATGAGCAGCTTCTGCGACTTTCACTTAACTCAACCAAAACAGCATCTGCGATGCCAATTCCGTATCTGCGCCTCTGCAGGTGCGGTCCTTATAAACACATCTGCGGTTCCTGCCTTCTCAGGCACTTTTTTTCTTCTGCAATCACCTTCTTCGCATGTACGGTGCCGTAACTGCGGTCCCTTATACACAGGTGCGGAAATACTAGAAGCATCAAAAATACTGCAGTTGCATCAAGCTTTCAACTTCCCGTTAACCATCCGAAATCACCCCGAGGCCCCCGGGACCTCAAACAAAAGCACAAACATATCCCATAACCATATTCAAACTTGTACTAATCTTCAAAACACCTCAAACAATATCAAAATCACCAAAACCATTGAATTCAAGCCTAAGGTTCTAAATTCTTCCGCATTCCGCTTTTGAATAAAAATCCAACCAAATCATGTCCAGATGACCTAAAATTTTGTACATACATCCCAAATGGCATAACAAAGCTACTATAACTTCCGAAATTCCATTTTGACCCCTTTATCAAAATCTCACCTATCAACCGGAAAATGCCAAAAACTCCATTTTGCCAATTCAAGCCTATATCTACTCAGGACCTCCAAAACACATTTCGATCACAGTCCTAAGTACCAAATCATCTCCCGAAGATATTTGAACTATAACATCCAAGCCCTTTAACACATAAGTCAACATCTGGTTGACTTTTCCAACTTAAGCCTTCTTAAAAGAGACTAATTGTCTCAAACCTTTTCGAACCCGAGCCAACAAACCCGATCAAATACAAAACCGATAATTAAAGTAATTAGTAGTAGAAATTAGAAAAATGGAGCGGTAACTCATGAGACAACCGGCCGAGTCGCCACATTTGGAAGTGCATAATTCACGTCAATTGGAGTCTTGGCAATCTTGAAATCCAAATACTTGAACTTGTTAAGCATTTTTTCATTGTAGTGAGACTGTGATAATGCTACACATTGTGGAGTCTTGTGAATTTTGATTCCTAAGATCACATCAGCAATTGTTAAGTCTTTCATATCAAATTTCCTAGCCAATATGCACTTAGTAGCGTTTATATCTGCCATATTTCTACTCATTATCGACATGTCATCAACGTACAAACTAACAGTGACTTTATGACCTTGAGTGTTTTTAATGTAAACACATTTGTCACACTCGTTGATTTTAAATCCACTTGCACACATTGTTTGGTGCCATTATTTGGGTGCTTGTTTAAGTCCATGAAGCGACTTAACCAGTTTGCACACTTTCTTTTCTTTACCCGGAACCAAAAAACCCTCATATTATTCTATGTAAATCTCTTTCTCCAATTCTCCATTTAAGAAAGCTGTTTTAACATCCATTTGATGGATTTCAAGACCATACACCCTAATAGATGTTATCCTTATTATTGGCGAGTAAGTATCAAAGTAATCAAGGCCTTCCTTTTGTCTATAACCTTTGACAGCAAGTCTTGCCTTGTATTTGTCGGTAGTGCCATCAGCTTTCATTATTCGTTTAAAGATCCATTTCGAACTTAAAGGCTTATTTCCTGGATGAAGCACTACAAGAAAAAGCCTTATTAGAGACCAGCGTTTAGCGACAAGTTTTAAATATGGTCCCTAAAAGTGTACTTATTGGGATGAGAATTTTTTTTGGTCTTTAATAAGCAATTTTTTCTTTTAAATACACGACCGGACATATTCTAATCTATACAAAAATTAATATCTCGTCTCTAATATTGGATTTTAGCGGGATATGGGCGGGAAATTGATGAAAACTAAAAGTAAAAAAAGAAAGAAAAGGAAATGTAATCCCTCCAAATTCTCTATCACACTAAACTCCCTATAAAGTACTTTCAACTTAAAATCCCTTAGAGATGGCAGCTAAACTCCTCCAAAATTTAGAAGGTTAAATTAGAACTCAGAAGGGTGGAAAGAGGCGGCCGCTAAACTTCGTCAAAATTTAGAAATATGTTCTGTTTAATTTCTTCTTTGGAGGCTGCTAAACTTTGGAGGCCGCTAAACCTGAAATCTGTTCTGATTAATTACTTCTTAGGAGGCCGCAAAACTTTGGAGGTCGCTTAACCTCTAAGGTACTTTATACAAATTATGCTATTAGATTATTCGCCTAAACAAGAGTAAGTTTTATTTCTTTATCTTTAATCTGTTCTATTTCTTTTTTATTCTTTGTGCTTTTTTCTTCCAATTGAATTAGAAATCACAAAAGGGTTCTGCAATTTTCTATTTCTTTATTTGTTATCTGCATTTGATTGTTTTGAATATTGATCTTTCTTGTGTGAGTGATAAAAGTGAGATTATTGGGTTTAAAATTCGGTTATCTTTATTATGTGAGGAGAAATTTGTACAAAAGAGGGGGTGTTTGGTTGCTCGTAAAATTATCGGACATCAAAGAATGTCAACCACCCCTGAACTGAAATTTCACTAAAAATGGGCATTGGTTGCTCGTATTAGGACTGCAATATGATTTATAATTTGGTTCATCATATCCCAACATTAAATCATAGAATAGATTCTGCTTTTTTTGTCTTTCAAGCAAATGGGGCTCAACTGTAAGTAATGATAAGGTAAAAAGAATATAGGTTGAGCCTCATAATATTTTGATAAGGTCAAAGTTTTGAGCATTAAATTAAACATGTTCACTACTCTACTACTAAGCTTAAGTACAGATAGTAAAAATTGAATATGAACAATTTCAGTTGATTAACAAAGTATCATGTTGTCTGCACCCAATGCCTCATTGCACTTTCAATGATAGAAGAGAAGAAAAAGATCTTCACAAAGAAGGAAAGGGTGGATAACGTGTTTCTTGAAAGTCAGAACATCAAAGAAAAAAGGTGGGCTAGTTCCTTGTGTCATCCATGTTCTAGTATGGTTCGACAAATTCCTCAATAATACTCAGTTACCAATGTCTAACAAAGGCACTTTCAAATGGGCTAAAAGTTGTGTTTCATGGAAGAGTTTCTTCGTCATCTCCCTATAACACCCAATTCCACCTGGCTCCTCATTGTAGTATAGTCCAACTCTTCCATATCTCTCTAAATAAGATACACATTGTCACAAGACACTACTGTTAGCTGTCAATTATTTTACTACACTTTTCAAAACATACATTGTGCAGTAAAAAGCAAACACATTATCTTGAACAACAGAATATCAGAAATACATCCAAGTACAATTTTTTCTTCTATCCTTCTCCTAGTTCTGTCTTATTTTTCCACCCATAAGTGAACCTAGATGGCACTAACATAGTAATGATCAATTATATCAACTATTATAATATAAGCCCTATTTTGATTCTAGTTATAATGTAAGTTTTACTTTGATTGGAAAAGAATATATTTGGAGCGAAAAATATAGTTGTTTACTAAATTAACAAATTTTCGTGTTGGATTTTTATTATGTTAAAGATAAATAGAATTTTATGTTGTTGTGCTTACCTATATATTTTTTAGCTATCCTTAGGATATGGTTGAATATATATATATATATATATATATATTTCCTGATTAAAAAAAAGTGACAAATATAGCTAGTGTCTCATTAGATAACAATCATTACAATTTCTTTAACAGTAGAATGATAGTTATTGTATCATTTTTTTTATTTAAGGAAAACAAGATAAAAAATTAGTGATTTAATTTTAAAGTATCTTTTGTATTTTAATTTCTCATTTTATTGAGAAATTGTGAGTTATATGTTATGCATATCAACTTGTAGTTTATTTTATTCTTGTAAAATCATAGGAAATTTAGTCATAAAGATGAGTCTGACAAGTGTAACAATAAATAATGTGCATCTTAGTACTTTCTTTTTGTGCATCTTAATGCCTTTGTGATCTTAATTTTTTAAATATTATTTATGTTTACTGTCCAATGTTATGGCACCAAGTAAGCAATTGATGCAACTTGTTGATAACCGACTTGACTAATCCTACTTAATTGGTGTGTAAATTGTTTTGGATTATTCCTTTAGAGGAATAGGAGAATTGTAAGAACTATGATGTCTGTGTGTCAACTGTTGTAACACAATATTAGGAATACGTGAGATGGTCGAGATACATTTGAAGCATATGAATAATTCAAATTTATATTTTTTTGTATCATCATGGAGATGTTTTGGGTGAGCCATAGTCAGAATGCGAAGTTGAAGATGATAATGAAGTAGATGATTATGAGGATGAGGATGAAATACATGAAATGATGAGGGATTTATATCTGAATATGGATGGAGGCACTGTTGATGTTGGTTACAATGATTTGCTTGAAGAAAAATGAAATATTGAAACCAAAAAGTTTTACAGCATATTAAAAGAATTTGAGAAGCCACTATACGAAAGTTTGAAAATTTCAAAGCTTTCCACTTTGATTAAACTGCTTCATATAAAAAGTATGGGTCGTTGGAGCGACGAGTCATTTACAATGTTATTAAAAATATTGAAGGATGAGTTGTTACCCGATGGAGAAAAATTTTCAAATTGATATTATGAGGCAAAGAAAGTGATTCGAGACCTTGGGCTTTCCTACTAAAAAATGGATGCTTGTATAAATGATTGCATGTTATTTTGTAAGGAAGATAACTTACTTGATTCTTGTAAATTCTGTGGTGCATCCAGATGGAAAACAGATAAACATAGCGGGGAAGCAAAGAATAAGCATGGTAAAAAAATAGCATCAAAGATTTTGCATTATTTTCCATTGAAGTCTAGGCTTCAAAGGTTGTTTATGTCTGTGAAGACATCTTCTCTAATGACATGGCATCATGATAAAAGAGTTAATAATGGAACAATGAGGCACCCAGCTAATTCAATGGCATGAAAATCATTTGATGAACTTCATACCTCATTTGCGCTGAACCTCTTAATATTCGACTTGGACTTGCTGGTATGGATTCCAGCCATTTTAGAATTGAAGAACCTCATATAGTATTTGTGTAACGACCCGACCGGCCGTTTAGAGCAATTATACCTCGATCCCCGATTAATTGCTTCCTACGTATCTATTTTTTTCTATTGTGATTTGCCAGGATGGTTCATCTTGAGTTTCGGAATATTTTGGGATACTTAATCTCTAAATAAGAGTTTAAGTTTTACAATTTGGATCGTAGTCATAGTAGTGTGAAGAGGGCTCTAGATGGAATTTTATCGATACTGTTTTCTCCGTTGGGTGATTTCGAGCTTAGATGCATGCTTAGATTATGTTTTAGAGGTTAGTAGATTATTTAAGCTAGAAATGCCGAAAGTTCAATTTTTTGAGTTCTCGAACTGATAATGAAATTTTAATATCGGGGTCGGAATCTTATATTGGAAGTTGGAATAGGTCCGTATTGTTAAATATGATTTGTATGCAAAATTTGGGGTCAATCGGAGGGTGATTCATGGGTTTAGCATTGTTTAATGTGATTTGAGCATTCGACTGAGTTCGTATGATGTTTTGGGATTGGTTGGTATGTTTGGTTGAGGTCCCGAGGGCTTCGGATGAGTTACAGATGCTCAAAGGAATTGAATTTGGACTTAGGCAAATTTCTGATGTGTTGAACCTTTTGGTTTCACAACTGTGGATTTTGGACCACAGGTGTGACGCTGCAAAAATGGTTTGGAAATCGCAGATGAGGTATGAGGCATGAAGACTGCTAGTCGCATATGCGGCACTGGAATAGCGGCCCCATAACCACAGATGCGGTAATCGCTAGGCAAAAATATGAAAATTTGAGGGTTTGAAGTTCATAACATCAAATTCGATTTTAAGCTCGGGAGAAGACAAATTTGTTAGGTTTTTGAAGAGGAAATAAGTGGGTAACAATTCCTAACCCTATTTCATTAATATTTCATCAATCTATTGTTGTTTTACACATCTAATGAAAGAATTTGAGTGGAAGAATGGGTATTTGTGGGAAACGTTCTCCAGTCGAGTTTTTGGATTTTGATCGGGTTTTAGTTGTTGGAATTGAGTAATTTTTGGATGAGTGATCTCGTGAATGAATGGGTGTTCTAAATTAGTAACTTTTACCCGATTTTGAGACGTGGTCCCGGAGAGGATTTTTGGGCTTCTTTCTAATTTCTCGTCATAATTTTAAATTCATTTGTTTAATTAGTTGCTTCAAGTTTTATTTACGTTATGTAATTGATTTGATTAGATTTGGGCCAATCGGAGTTGGATACTCGTGGCAAGAGCGTGATATCGAATCGGTTTTGAGCTACATCAAAGTATATGGATTGCCTAACCTCTTATGGGCGAACACCTATTAAGATTTTGGTACTGTTGTCATATGAACACCATGTACGTGAGGTGATAAGTGCGTAGAAGTGTTAATTTTTGAAAACCCCCATTTTTATGAAGTAAATATCTATGTTTTTATTTCAATAGAGAAAATGCTAGTATATGAAGCCTCATGTTTAGCTTAGGAAAGCATGCTTACATGACTTAACTTCTTATCTGCTTTAGCCGCTTACTTGAATAATGTGTAGTATGTTTAGGGTAGAAGTTACCTGTTTTTCTTGGTACGAACCTGAATAGAACTGTAGACTTCCTTCTTGAGACTATTGCGTGTATTGATTTGGTTGTGTATTTACTTTGGGATTACGGGACGGTATCCCGGGAGATCCCCCTTGTATTGGATATTTACGTATGGGACTACAGATCGGTACTCCGGGAGATCCACCTGCACATTTACGATTGGACTACGGGAGGGTATCCTGGAAGATCCTCTGCATAATTAAGTTTCGGACTATAAGACGTTATCTTGGGAGATCCCCTGTTGATATCTCTCTGTAATGGGTTATTTCTTTCTGCAATTTCATCTTTATTGATTATTAGTATTTTATTTATAATGTCATACTTCATACTATTTTACCTTGTTATATATATAACCAGTATGGCCTGACCTCTCCTTGTTACTACTCCACCGAGGAAAGGGCACACTCATGCCCTTTCCTGCACATGTTTTCCGTGTGCAGATCCAGGTTCTTCTGCTTAGCCATACTATCTGTGAGGCGAGGCGATCTAGAGACTTCGAAGTATATCTGCCGCGTCCGCAGACCTAGAAGTCCCTCTCTGTTCTCCCTTCAGTTACAGACTTCTTGTATATTCTTTTGTTTAGACTTCTAGAGTTAGAGCACTATGTATTTCTTTAGCTTGTGATTCATGTGATTCCGGATTTTGGGAGTATTATTATTGGTCGAGAGTGTTTTCATTGTATATGAGCGGCATTTTTAAAACATGAAATATATTTACCTGTTAGTTGGCTAGTTTCATACTTTGAATTCTTTTTCCGCTAATTATTAGGCTTACCTAGTCGTAGAGACTAGGTGCAATCATGACAGTTTATTGAGGGAGAAATTGGGTCGTGAAAAGTTGGTATTAGAGATCTAGGTTCATAGGAGTCATGAATCACAATCTGATTTATTAGAGTCTTGCGGATAGGTAAGAAGACATCTGCACTTATCTTCGAGAGGCTATGTAACTGTTAAAAAATTCCACTTTATTTGATTCCTTGTCGTACGAGATTATTTATATGCAAATTCTAAACCTCTTTCTTCTATTCTCTCACAAATAGTGAGGACACGTGCTACCAGAGATGATCAGACACCCGTGCCCCCTACTAGAGATGCCAGCAGTCGAGGCCAAGGACGCATACGTGATACAGCTAGAGCACCCGCATGAGCTACCATGAAGAAGCCACCAGCAGCTCCAATTAGATCCTAGGCACCTGATACGCCTACAACTATTACTAGTCCAGCTCTCCAAGAAACCCTTGTACAGTTCATGAGCTTGTTCACAACTTTAGCTCAAGCAGGGGTGATTCCCCTTGGTGCAGCGACATCTCAGGTCGGGGAAGGAGCACAGTGTCCCACCACGTGCATCCTAGAGCAGCAAGTTCAGGTTGATCAAATCCCAAAGGTTATATCGATACCGCCTGTAACCCCAGTTCTGCCCGAGGATAGGGTAGTAGCTTCACAGGAGGAGCAACAGAGGCTTGAGAGGTTCAAGAAGTACAAGCCTTCTACATTCAGTGGACTAGTATCAAAAGATGCTCAGGGATTTCTGGAAGAGTACTACCGTATCCTCCGCACTATGGGTATATCAAGATCGAGTGGGGTTTTTTTCACTACCTTTCAGCTTTGAGAAGCCGCCTATCAGTGGCATACTTTTGGGTTGGGCATTCTAGCTGAGGTTGCTTCCCTTACAGGGACCCTGTTTTCATATTTTTTTTGAGGGAGTATGTTCTTAATAGCATCAGGGACGCGTTGCCCGTGGAGTTTGAGCATTTGCGACGGGGTTCTATGACTATTTCGGAGTATGCTGTCTGTTTTAGTAACTTGGCTAGGCATGCACCGGCCTTGGGTTCTACGGCTCGTGAGAGAGTTCGTCGGTTTATTGAGGGACTTATTCGTAGTATCAGGTCTATCATGGCACGGGAGTTAGAGATGGATATTGCTTATCAGCAGATGGTTAGCATTTCTAGGAGAGTAGAGGGCATGCTTGCTCGGGATTGAGAGGGGAGAGTGGCTAAGAGGTCTCGAGAGTCGGGCCATCATTCTAGTGCTCGTGCCCCGACTGCAGTTCGTCATGGTAGAGGTTATATAAATCACACTGTTCATTAAGCTCTTCCAGCAGCCAGTGATATTCCAGCTCCTCCTAGACCTCAGGAACCTTATTATGCACCTCCACTATCTATTGCGCCTCCTACGCGGGCTACTTTCAGTTGTTAGTCCAGCAGACCTGGCCCGAGCCAGTCATAGACGCCACGTCCTCCCAGATATTGTTTTGTGTATGGCGGCACACGCAATATGGTAAGGGATTGCCCTGGACTTAGAAGGGGTGTACTGCCACAGACTTCTCAACCACAACGTCCTCCGCAGAGTTCCTAGGCTATTATCACATCACCAGTTGCTACCCTACCTGCTCAGCTAGATAAAGGTAGAGGTCGGGGAAGTAAAGGTTGCCATAGAGGGGGAGGCAAGACCAGATACTATGCCCTTCCTGCTCGTACTGAGGTTGTCGTCATTACAGGTATTGTTCCGGTCTATCATAAAGATGCATCGATTCTATTGGATGCATGGTCCACTTATTCTTATATGTCCTCTTATTTTTCCATGCATTTAGGCATATCTCAGGATTCTTTGAGCTCCCATGTTTATGTTTCTACTCCCGTGAGAGATTCTCTTGTTGTGGACTGCGTTTATCAGTCGTGTTTGATTCCTTTTAATGGTTTTGAGACCATAGCCAATTTGTTATGCTCAGCATGGTAGATTTTAATGTTATCTTGGGCATGGACTGGTTGCCTCCATATTATGCTATTCTTGATTGTGACGCCAAGACCGTGACATTGGCAATGCTAGGTGTATTGTGAGTATAGTGGAGGAGTACCTTAGATCACACTCCCAGTGGAATTAATTCATTTGTTAAAACTCAGTGAATGGTTAAGAAGCGGTGTGACACGTATCTAGCTTATGTGAGAGATGTCAGTATTGATACCCCTACAATTGATTAAGACCTACTAGTACAGGAGTTCTCTAATGTGTTTCCAGCGGATCTTCCCGGTATGCCGCTCGACAGAGATGTTGATTTTGGCATTGATTTGTTGTCGGGCACCCAGCATATTTCTATTCCTCCTTACCATATGGCTCCTCCTAAGTTGAAGGAGTTGAAGGAACAGTTACAGGAATTGCTTGATAAGGGCTTTATTCGGCCCAGTGTATCACCTTGGGTGCTCCTGTCTTGTTTTTTAAGAAAAAGGATGGTTCTATACATATGTGCATTAATTATCACCAGTTGAACAAAGTTACAATGAAGAACATGTATCCCTTGCCTGGTATTGATGACCTGTTTGATCAGTTATAGGGTGCTCGAGTGTTTTCTAAGGTTGACTTGTGTTTAGGTTATCACCAGTTGAAGATTCGGGAGCCAGATATCATGAAAACTGCATCCAGTACTCAGAATAGTCATTACAAGTTCCTTGTTATGTCATTTGGGATGACTAATGACCTTGCCGCACTTATGCATTTGGTACACGGTGTATTCCGGCCATATCTCTAATTGTTCATCATTGTTTTTATAGATGACAGTCTCTTATACTCTCGGAGTCGAGAAGATCATGAGCAGCACCTAAGGACAGTGCTTCAGACCTTGAGAGAAAAGAAATTATATGCAAAGTTATCAAAACGTGAGTTCTGGTTGGATTTCATGGCATTCTTGGGTCACGTAGTACCGAGTGAAGGGATCAAGGTGGATTCGAAGAAAGTGGAAGTAGTGCGGAGTTGGCCCAGACCATTCGCAGCTACGAAGATCCATAATTTTCTTGGCTTGGCAGGTTATTATCGTCTATTTGTTGAGGGATGTTCATGTATTGCAACACGTATGACCAGGCTGACCCAGAAGGGTGCTCCGTTTAGGTGGACGGAGGAGTGTGTGGAGGGCTTTCAGAAGCTCAAGATAACTTTGAATACATCCCCAATATTGATATTGTCCATTGTGATGCCTCGAGGATTAGCTTTGAAGCGGTACTAATGCAGGACGATAGGGTGGTTGCCCTACCTATCCATACAACTAAAGGTGCATGAGAAGAATTATCCTGTCCATGATCTCGAGTTAGTTGCTGTTGTTTACACCTTGAAGATCTGGCGTCATAATTTGTATGGTGTTCATTGTGAGATCTACACTGATCAGCGGAGTTTCCAGCATCTATTCAAGAAGAAGGACCTTAATTTGCGTCAGAGGAGGTGGTTAGAGATGCTAAAGGACTATGATGTCACTATCTTGTATCACTCGAGCAAGGACAATGTGGTTGCTGATGCTTTGAGTCACTGGGTAGAGAGTTTAGGGCATTTGGATTATTTACTTGCTGCAGAGATGCCCACGGTAATGGATGTTCAGGCCTTAGCCATACAATTTGTAAGGTTGGATATTTGGGAGCATAGTCGGGTCCTAGCTTGTATGGTTCCACAGTCTTCCTTGTTTGATCATATTAGGGAGCGTCAATGTAATGACCCTCATTTGCTTATCCTCAAGGACAAAGTTTTGCATGGTTATTCCATAGATCTGACCATAGGTGATGACGGGGTATTTAGGATTCAGGTTCAGATACATGTACCCAATGTTGATGGGCTTCGAGAGTTGGTTTTTTTGGATGCCCACAATTTGCGATATTCCATCCATCTGGGTGCCCCGAAGATGTATCAGGATTTGAGGTAGCACTATTAGTGGAGAAGGATAAAGAAAGATATAGTTGGGTTAGTAGCTCGGTGCATCAATTTTCAGCAAGTGAAGTATGAGCACCAGAGACCGGGTGGCTTGCTTCTGCAGATAGAGATTCCTGAGTGGAAGTAGGAGTGGATCACCATGGACTTTGTAGTTGGACTCCCACGGACATTGAGGACGTTCTATGCCATTTGGGTAATTGTGGATTGGCTGACCAAGTCTGCACACTTTATTCCTATGTGTACTACCTATTATTCGAAGTGGTACGCGGAGATTTATATCCTGGAGATTGTTCGTCTACATGGTATTCTAGTTTCCATCATTTCAGATAGAGGTACTCAGCTCACACCACGATTCTGGAGGGCTGTACAGCATGAGTTGGGTACTCGGGTGGAGTTGAGCATATCAATTCACCCTTGAACGGATGGAAAATATGAGTGCGCTATTTAGATTCTTGAGGATATGCTCCGTGCCTATGTGATGGAGTTTAGAGTCTCTTGGGATCAGTTCTTACCACTTGCGGAGATTGCCTACAACAACAGTTACCAGTCCAACATTCAGATAGCACCGTATGAGGCCCTTTATGGTAGGCGGTGTAGATCCCAGGTGTGTTGGTTCGAGCCGGGCAAGGCTAAATTGTTGGGCACAAACTTTATTCAGAACACTTTGGAGAAGGTTAAGGTGACTCAGGATAGACTTCGCATAGCCCAGTATAGACAGAAAAGTTATGCGGACCAGAAGGTTCGTGATGTTTCATATATGGTTGGAGAAAGTGTCTTGCTCCGGGTTTCACCTATGAAGGGTGTTGTGAGATTTGGGAAGAAGGAAAAAAAGAGCCCAAGGTTTATTGTTCCGTTTAGGTATTGCAACGTGTTGGTGAGGTTGCTTATGAGCTTGTCTTACCTCCTAGTTATGCAAGAGTTCATTCAGAATTTCATGTTTTGGTGCTGTTGAGGTATCACGATGATCCGTTGCACATGTTGGATTTCAGTTCAGTCGAGTTGGACAAGGATATATCTTATGTTTAGGAGCCTGTGGCTATATTGGACAAGCAGGTTCGAAAGTTGAGGTGAAAGAGCATTGCATCAGTAAAGGTTCAGTGGCAGGGTCAGTCGGTCGAGGAGGCGACATGGGAGACCGAGTAGGATATGCGCAACCATTACCATTATCTTTTCACCATTTTAGGTATGTCTCTATGCTCGTTCAAGAACGAACAAATGTTTTACGACGGTGTAATGACCCGGCCGGTTATTTTGAGAATTTACGCCCTGTTCCCCTATTAACTACTTCCCCCATGTCTGTTTCTGCTATTATGATTTTCCCGGATGGTTCATCTTGAGTTTTAGAGTGTTTTGGGACACTTAGTCCCTACATAAGAGTCTACGTTTTAGAATTTGGACCATGGTCAGAGCAGTGTGAAGACGGCACCGAAGTGTAACTCCGTTGATTCCGTTGGCTCCGTTGGGTGATTTCGTGCTTAGAGGTGTGTTTGAATTGTTTATTGGAGGTCCGTAGCTTATTTAGGCTTGAAATGCCGAAAGTTGAATTTTTAGAGTTTTCATATCGATAATGAAATTTTGATATCGGAGTTCGGAATCAGATTCCAAAAGTTGGAATACGTGCATAGGGTTGAATATAATTTTTATACAAAATTTGGGGTCAATCAGACATGGTTTGTTTGGTTTTGACATCGGTTTTAGAATTTTTGAAATTCAAGTTCTTTAGGTTTGGATTGGAGCGTGATTCGGGGTTTTAGCGTTGTTTGATGTTATTTGAGTGTTCGACTAAGTACGTATGATGTTTTACGATTAGTTGGTATGTGGTTGAGGTCCCTGTGGCTCATGTGAGTTTCGGATGCTCAACAGAATTGAATTTTTACTTAGGCAAATTTTTGATGTTTTGAATCTATTGGTTTCGCACCTGCAGATTTCGGACCACATGTGCGGGCCGTAGAAGCGGTTTCGCTAATTGCAGATGCAGTCTGAGGCATGAAGACTGCTGGTCGAAGATGCGGCCCATGGACAGCAAAAGCAAAATTGCATCTGCGAGGAATGGAGTGAAGGTGCGGTGCTTGAAGGTTTAATGAATTTTGGCAGGTACGGTTCCCTCGCTGTAGAAGCAGGACCGCAGAAGCATCCCCATGACCGTAGATGTGGTAATCGCTAGGCAGAAATATGAAATTTCGAAGGTTTGATGTTTATAACATCAACTTCGATTTTAAGCTCGGGAGAAGACAATTTTGTGAGGATTTTGAAGAGCAATTTAGTGGGTAACGATTCCTAGCCCTATTTCTTTCATATTTCATTAATCTATTATTGTTTTACAAATATAATCAAAGAATTTGAGTGGAAGAATAGGGATTTGGGGGAAAAGTTCCCCAACCGAGTTTTTGGATTTTGATCGGGTTGTAGTTGTCAGAATTGAGCAATTTTTGGATGAGTGATCTCGTGAGTGAATAGGTGTTCTAAATTGGTAACTTTTACTTGATTTTGAGACATGGGCCCGGGGAGGACTTTTGGGCTCTTTCTAATTTCTCGCAATAGTTTTAAATTCATTAGTTCAATTAGTTGCTTGTAGTTTTATTTACGTTATGTAATTGATTTGATTAGATTTGGGCCACTCGGAGTTGGATACTCGTGGCAGGAGCGTGATATCAAATTAATTTTGAGCTGGTTCAAGGTAAGTAGCTTGCCTAACCATGTGTGAGGGAGCTCCCCTTAGGATTTTGGTACTATTGTTATATGGACGTTGTGTACGTGAGGTGACAAGTGCGTACATGTGATAATTGATGGAAGACCCCATTTACATTAAGTAAATATCTATATTTTTCTTTTAATGGAGCAAATGCTAGTATATGAAGCCTCCTGCTTAGCTTAGGAAAGCATGCTTATGTGACTTAATTGTCTTATCTACTTTAACTGCTTACTTGAATTCTTTGTAGCATGTTTAGGGTAGAAGCTACCTATTTTCCTTGATACGAACCTGAATAGAACTGTAGACTTCCTTTTTGAGACAGTTGTGTGTATTGATTTGGTTGTGTATTTACATTAGGACTACAGGACAGTATCCCATGAGATCCCTACTTTATTGGATATTTACGTTTGGGACTACAGATCAGTATTCCGGGAGATCCCCTAAAACATTTATGATTGAACTACGGGACGGTATCCCGGGAGATACTATGCACATTTACGGTTGGGAGTACATGATGCTATCCTGGGAGATCCCATGTTCATATCTCTGTGTACTGAGTTATTTCTTCCTGTGATTTCATCTTTATTGACTGTTAGTATTTGAGTTATACTATCACATTTCATATTGTTTTACCTTGTTATATATATAACCAGTAGGGCATTGACCTCTCCTTGTCATTACTCGATCGAGGTTAGTCTTGGCGCTTACTGGGTACTGTCGTGGTGTACTCATGCCCTTTCATGCACATGTTTTTCTTGTGTAGATCCAGGTTCTTCTGCTCAGCCATACTATCCGTGAGGCGAGGCAATCCAATCTAGAGACTTTGAGGTATATCTGTCTAGTTCCCAGACCTAGAAGTCCCTCTCTATTCTCCTTTCAGTTATTGACTTCTTGTATTTTCTTTCATTTAGACTTTTGGAGTTAAAGTACTATGTATATATTTAACTTGTGATTCATGAGATTCCGAGTTTTTGGAGTGTTATTATTGGTCGAGAGTGTTATTATTATATATATACCGAGCAATATTTTAAACAATTTAATTATACTCACCTGTTAGTTGGCTAGTTTTGTACTTTAATTCTTTTTTCGCTAATTGTTAGGCTTACCTATTGTAGAGACTAGGTGCCATCACGATACTTCATGGAGGGAGAACTTGGTTCGTGATAATTTGGAATATGGTACTTATTTCTTATAATTTACCACCTTGGTGGTGTATGAAACATGAAAATTTCATTATGTCCATGCTTATTCCTTGTCCAGATTGTCCAGGAGTTGAAATACACGTATATCTTCAACCCTTGATAGAGGAGTTGAATGAGATATGTGAAATTGGTGTTGAGAACTTTGCTGCATCAATCGGACAGAATAAGTTACAAGCTTTTTTGTTATAGACCATTAATGTCTTTCCAGCATATAGAAATTTATCTGGATGGAGTAGAAAAGGTAAATTGGCATGCCTATGTTGCAATAAAGACAATTCCTCAATCGGATTGAAGAATAGTAAGAAACAATGTTTTATGGGTCATCGGCGTTACCTTCCTCTTAATCACAAATGGCGGAATGATAAGGAGTCATTTAATGGCTTAAAAGAGAAAAGGATCCCACCAAAAATGCGTTCTGGTATTGAGATACTTAATCAAGTACAGGATCTTAAAGGGTTACAGTTAACAAAGGATCCAAAAAAGGATCAAGATATAACATCATGTTCGAAAAGATAACTGGAATAATAGGTGTATCTTTTTTGAGCATCCATACTAGAAATCTCTCTTGTTGCGACATAATTTGGATGTTATGAATATTGAAAAAAAATATATGTGATAATATTTCGGGGACGATCATGAATGCCAAAGGAAAGACCAAGGACACCATTAAAACTCGACTAGACTAGCAAGAAATGAACATTAGGCTGAAATTGCACCCAATCAGAAAAGCAGAAAAATATGAAGTTTCAACTGCATGTTACACAATATGTCCTTGAGAAAATCACAGTCCTTTTCTTAAAGAATTTAAATGTGCTAGATGGATTTTCATCTAATAATTCTCAAAATGTTAACTTGAAAGAGCACAAGATTTCTGGCTCAAAGAGTCATGATTGCCATGTTCTTCTACAATATTTACTCCCTCTTGCCCTACGTGGTATGCTATCCAAAATAGTGTGAACCCCTTATCGAGTTTTCTTTCTTTTTTAATCTGATTGGAGCAAACATTAAGGACTAGTGACTTGGATCAGATTGAAGCTCAAATTGCTATAACACT
This sequence comes from Nicotiana glauca, assembly GCA_026770625.1. Classification (NCBI taxonomy): domain Eukaryota; kingdom Viridiplantae; phylum Streptophyta; class Magnoliopsida; order Solanales; family Solanaceae; genus Nicotiana; species Nicotiana glauca. Next base: position 31,326 of record MU678253.1, read on the forward strand.
TTGTAAGTTAGAAAAGGTATTCCCTCCCTTATTTTTTGATGTCATGATGCACTTGCCTACTCACTTAGTTAATGAAGCTAAGCTTGCTGGACCGGGTCTGTATCATTGGATGTATCCTATAGAACGATGGTTATATTTATTGAAATCTCTCATTGGTAATAAGGGTTAGGGTTACCTTGCAAATGAATGTATGATTTGATGTTCAAGGTATTTGCATAGAATCGACACAGGTTTAATCGACCAGAAAAAAATTATGATGGTGGTTTAAAAAATTGTGATGGAGGTTTATCTCTATTTTCTAAATCTTGAGAAACTTCAGGAGCTCCAAAACATCATGATCTTGAAGCAGATGATTTGGAGCAAGCACATGTATACATACTGCATAATTGTGATAAAGTTCTACCATTTAGAGTATGAAATGTTTTCCTTCATATGATATTTTTTTTCATGTTTACTTTAGGTTTGTTTATCCTTTATGTATGATATTTGTGGTTCAACTAAAATTTGTAGAGAGTTTGCACGGATTTATGTGGATTCTACTAAAGACATGTCTGATACATAATGGAACAAACAATTTATCGAATGGTTTAAAGATAAGGTGAGTAACATATACATACTAAAGTAATCAACTTTATCTTCTTAATAGGTTTCACAATGTATAAAGAAGATGATTGTCAGATCTTGGAAGATCTCCTTGCACTTTCACGTGGTCCTACCTAATTTGTGTTACATTGTAGTGTCTATATTGTTAGTGGATATAGATTTCATATAGAAGATTATGATAAATATTTAAGGACTCAAAATTGTGATGTGGTTATTTTCGGTGAGACTGATGAACATAGGGAGAATATTGATTACTATGGAGTTTTAACTGATGTTCTTGAATTGAAATTCATTATAAGAAGTGTGACTTTGTTTCGATGTAATTGGTTTGATGCGTGCGATAAAAATAAAGGAATTAAAATAAATGAATATGGTTTTAAGTGTTAATTGGGGGAAATTTTTAAAATCAAACGAGCCTTTTGTATTAGCGGACCAATCATCTCAAGTATTTATGATAATGATAATTCCAACAAGGGTTGGTGTGTAACAAGAAAGACGCAACCTCGTGATTCCTATGAGATTTTTCAATAAATAGATGGTGATGCTGTAGATTTAGAAAATCGTATACAAAATAAATGGAAAAGAACGGACTGAGGTGAAGTATCTCTTTATGCCATTAGAATATTCATATTATTATACATTTTGATTATATGATTTTTTATTGGTACATTGCATTTATAATGTATTATTTCTCTTTGTAGGTTTCATATGAGACTATCAATGGATGAAAATGAGGTGGCATCCATTGGGAAAACTACTACCAAATATGCGTTTGTTGCACCAGGTGCTATAGGGAAGGGATGGGGGAGAGGGCTTAAATCTATGAGCTCTTTAGGAGTATCTAGAACAAATATTCTATTTTTTTGATATACCGATCAAGCTACGAAGTACAACCAAATTGTTGAAACGAGTATGATTTTTCAAATATATTGTGTTATCAATCTGTACACCTAAATTTTAGTGCTATTTTTTTTTTACTAATGTGATTTACTTATACTAGGTGCTGCAGCGAAGGGACGAGGGTGAGGGCTTCGATTTATGTGCTTTTTGGAGGTGTCTGGAATGTGACGAAGGAATAAAAGTTCATTAGTTTTTGAGAAAGAGTATATGAAAACTAAAATTCCATCATTTTCATCCACTGATGATGTTATGCAATACATCCAAAAAAATTTAGCAAGTACAGTTTCTAAAATCTATTCTTGTTTAGAATCTTTTTTGCAATTATTTACTTTTGATTTCCTGTATTAATATGATTTTCTCCACCAAGTGCTCTAGAAAAGGGACGATGACAAGAGCTTAGATCTATATGCTCCCTTGAAGAATCTGAAAATGAAGAGCGGTCCTTCCATCAAAATACTCATGAAAGGAAAAGCTTTACTCGGGAGGTGTTATCTTCTTCTCATTTAATGTGCAATCACATTTTTTTCCTGGCTTATATTTGTGAATGGAAATTGATAGACTTATAGCTACCATCCAAACTTATTAGTACATCAAAAGCTTTACTTGGGCGATATTTTCTTCTTTTAATTTAATGTGCAATCACATGTTTTCTTTCCGGTTTATATTTGTGCATGAATCATGTTTCAAACCACTAAGTAGGTAAGGAAAAGCTAATGCTAAAAATACTTATGGCAACTAATATTTATTTAATTCCTTTTATCCCTTGTTACAGCCGTTTATAAGATGACAATAGGAATCTGTTTTAAAATATTGAGATTTTACTGGGTTGTTATTGTTATTATTATTGTTGAATTTAATTTAATGCCAAATATTTAGTATTATAATTTCTTGCACCATGTGCTCTAGGAAAAGGAAGGTGAGAGGTTAGATCTATGTTCTCATTTGAAGAGTTTGAAAATGAAAAGCGATCCTTCCATCCAAATTCTCATTATGCTAGTCAAAGTATGTCAAGACCTTTTAAGAGTTCAATATTAGACTCTACCATGTCTGCCGCTCAAGGATTGTGAACAATAAATAAAAACCCTTTGGTTCATGACAAGAATAATATGCAAACTGATATTTCATTTTCTCCTTCTATTGATCAAGTTATGCAGTCAACCCAAAAAGCTGAAACAAGTATGGTTTCTCAAATCTATTCTTTTTTTGGAATTGAATTTAATTGATTCCAAAATTTTAGTAATATGATTTCTTGCACCAGGTATTTTAGGGAAAGGACGAGGGTGAGAGCTTAGATCTATGTGCTCATTTGAAGATTCTGAAAATGAGGATCCATCCTTCCATTAGAATTCTCATTATGCTAGTCAAAATATGTCAAGACCTTCTAAGAGTACAAGATTAGACTCTACCATGGCTGCCACTCAAGGATTACGAAAGATGAATCAAAACACTTTGGTTCATTGCAAGGAGAATATGCGAGCTGATATTCCATTTTCTCCTTCTATTGATCAAGTTATGCAATCCACCCAAACAATTGAAACAAGTATGGTTTCTAAAATCTGATTAATCACAAGTTTATTAATTTTACCATATTTTCTAACATTTATAAATTAAGCAAATGTAGGTTCATGTACTGATGGAAATGTAAAAAAGGTTCGAGGAAATAACAAGTGCAAAGAAGTCGCATAACTTGAAATTGGAGAGAAGCTAAAAGTAACATTTTACAATAATTGAATAGTGGGAAAGAATATCAATTTGTTTTCGAGGAACTTGGGAAACATAGTTCATGACCGTAATATATGTCTGTTGGGAGTATCATCGTGGGATCACATTAAAGAAGAAAAGTTAAATCACATATGGGCAACTATTAGGTAACTGGATGGAATATTCCAATTTCTCTTTTGATTCCTCTTTTTCTTCCATTCTTGTTGCTTAACTATTTTTCTTCTTCTTATGTAACGACCCGATTGGTCATTTTGAGCTCTAGCGCGTTGCTCAGCAGTTTGGAGCCATGAGCAGCTTTACTTCAGGTATGTCTCTATGCTCGTTCGAGGAAGAACGAATGTTTAAGTGTAGGAGGATGTGACCACTCGGCCGGTATTCTTAGGAATTAACACCCCGATCCCCTATTAACTACTTCCCCCGAGTTTATTTTTGCTATTTTGACTAGCCGGGACGTTCGGTTTTGAGTTTCGGAGAGTTACTGGACACTTAGTCCCTAAATGAGAGCTTAAGGATTGGAAAATTGATCATAGTTAGAACAATGTGAAGACGGTCTCAGAATGGAAATTTGATGGTTTCGTTAGCTCCGCTAGGTGATTTCGAGTTTAGGGGCGTGGTCGGATTGTGTTTTAGAGGTCCGTAGCTAATTTAGGCTTGAAAAGTTGAAAGGTCAAATTTTGAAGTTTCCGGTTCGATAATGAGATTTTGATCTACGGGTTAGAATGTAATTTTGGAAGTTGGAGTAGCTCCGTAGTGTTGAATTTTACGTGTGTACAAAATTTCAGGTCATTCGAACGAGGTTTGATAGGCTTTTTGATCGAAAGCATATTTTCAAGGATTTTAGAGTTCTTAGACTTAAATTCATGGTTAATTCGAGGTTCCAATGTCGTTTTTGGTATTTTAAGGATTTGTAAAAGTTTGGGTAGTGGTTTGTGAATTGTTGGTGCCTTTAGTTGAGGTCCCGGGGGCCTCGGGGTGTGTTCAAATGGTTGACGAATGAAATTTTGGAGTTTAAGTTGCATCTTTAGCTGCTGGTGCTGTCATAACCGTACCTGCAGTTTGGGTTCCGCAAGTACAGCACCGCCGAAGCAGCCACATAACCGGAATTTAGGCCATCTCTTCAGGAACCGCAGATACGGTATATTTTCTGTAGAAGCGGGATGGCAGATGCGATATTTGTTCCACAGAAGCGGTACCATATATGCGATATTTGTTCCGTAAAAGTTGGACCACAGATGCGGAAACTGCTGGGCACTATTTTAAAAGAGTTTCCGCGACTTGGGGGTTTATTTCCCCCATTTCTAATTGTTTTTGGAGCTCTTTGAAGGGGATAGAAGAAGGATTTGAGAGGAAATGCTTGGAGGTAGATTCTTGGTCCTAAAACTCGTTTCTAATGTGAAACCTACCTAGAAAATCAAATCTAGACTAATAATTGAAGAATTAGGGCTTGGGATTTAAGAGATTTAATTAACCTTACTTTTATGTACTCTATAAGCGCTCTGAGAGTGGGTAAATTTCCCCTTTTCTCTAGACTTTTAATGTATCAACAATACTTAAGCTTGTCGATTCCAAGAGGTGCTCTTAGTTGTGCTGCCTTACCATCTATTTTCATCTGATAACTCTCATTGAAAACACTTTTTTTTGTTTCATGTCATCGAAAGAGAAAGTCTTATAACATCAAGGGTGGAGACATATTCCTTTTGTTAAGAATCAATAATCTATGCTGGTACTCCTTGTAGATGCTCTTCTAATGATCATTTACCTGCTTTGCTTGTCCTTCTGACTAGATGACCAAGGTTGCTTATTCCTGATAAATGCATTACGATGGCTTATTTTATTTAAACTTATCCATGTGGACACTTCGAGGCTTTGTTCTATACCAACTCGCAATGATTTTAAATACCTTCTCGCCATTGTTATGGATTTTCTAGGACTACGAGTGCTTGTCTTATGGGTTTCAAAAGTAATTATTTTCCTTAAAGTTCAAGATTCAATTGCCATGAGTTCAAACCAAAGTGTATACCTTTTTCAGAAGTCTTAGATGGGTCGGATTGGTTGGGTTACATGGCTTTCTTCTCACTCGACTTCTAGAATAATTGACTATGTCAGTTTCATGTGGGGATAGGTTTGCTACCCTTGGTATTACACCTCCTTGAGAGGGTAGGAGTGTCATTTGTCTTTCTTCTTGGAGCATCATGTTAACCATTAGCACGCCTCTAACCAGTGCATGATTTCATCCCAACATCTAGATGTCCGAGCTATGTGGTTCTACTTGAGAAAATGATGAGACTAGATGCCCTCAGATTTTTGCACATATCATGAGCATATCGATTTGAAAGACAATTTTGGTCGTATCATTAGTCCCCTCATATGTGATCAATTCTCAGGAAGGGGTTAAGCTAAAATATGATAATCTCGTAAGCGTTCAACTTCCCTTCATCCTCACGGGCTTGTGGCATAGATTTCGTGCGTCAAGTAATGTTAAGAGTGTAATTCAACAACATGTATTTTGAAACCCGTATCACGTTCAAGGTGCCAGAGTATTCTTATTCTTGATAAACGGACTTTCCCTACACTCTAGAAAACAAGTGTTTCACGTGCTCGAGTATTCCTCCTTAATGGCTCCTATTACTCGTACACCCGATGCTTTAATTATCTAATAGTTGATGTCGTCACCATGATTGACCGCATCAGCATCATTAGTATAAATCCGCATGTCTCTTAGTATGTAGCCTCGTGGAATGCTCTACTCAGTTCCTAAATGGATTCCTGAATAACTCTAGTCCGATCTTGAATTTTGTTGTTCCTCGTTGCATGAGCTCCATTGAGTGTTGTAAGTTCAGACGAGTCAAAGATGAAGCTTCATAGTGTGATCACATATATATTTGATAGGTAATTTTATGGTCGGTTTATGATAGCACATCCTAGGGAAATTGTTGAAGGTCATCAAGGGTTTAGTGTGAGTGTTCGCCTAGAGATTTAGAGTTTGGAGGGTGAGCAGGCTATTCCCAATGTTTTCCCTGAATATGTATGTGAGCTGGTAATAAAGGTGGCATAAGTTTATCCCACAGTAGGCCGCAATAGGAATATGAAGTGTTCTCATGGTTGTTGCCATATATTTTGTGGATTCCCCTGTCTATGTCTAAGAAAGTAAGTGAAGATCAATTGTGTATCATTCTGGTAGAAATTAGTGAAGGTGAAGATAGTGATAGTTAGCTTATGCGAAATATCTAATTGTTATCCACGTTAACTAAGTTTAGGGGCCGAACTTGTTCATGTAAAGGTATGCCGGCGAAGTCTGTAGATATAAGAGGCCATTGAAGGCCGAGAGTATTGTGGAGATAAAATATTTTCTCTTGATTGCATAGCAGCTAGTTTTGATTTGAAAGGTACCTTCTAAGTGTTATGATTTGAAATTGTGCGGTCCATGCCTAGGTATCATCATGATAAAGTAGTATTTGTAAATGCCGAGGTAATTTTCATCGATGTATAATTATTGTGGTGCTTCATCGAGTTGAGGAAGCCACATGGAAAGCGGAAGATGAAATGAAAGAAAAATATCCCCATCCGTTTGAACAGTCTAGTAGTGATCGTGCGAATTTTTATCTCTAAGCAAACTGATGTTGTGTTCCATTTGGTACAAAGACATCCCATATCTCCCCTAAATGCTTTACTATTGGAATTCTTCAAGTTGTGCCGAAATTGTATGTGTTGCGATTATTTGAGTCATACGCAAAACCTTCTTGGTAAATAAAAAGTTTTGTAAGAACTCATGTGATAAGTAATTGGCTTATGATAGTATAGGTTGGTAATGATTAATTTACGTGTGTATAGTGAATCGAAGAGGTTAAAGTATATGGGAATTCATTGTAGTAATCAATCTATGTGCATGAATGTGTCAAGTGATTGAATATGTGCAAGTATTGAGGAAATGAATTGTATACCAGTTGTAGGGATAATAGGAGTTATGTAATGGTTCTTGGAAATATGTTTCTGGGGCTCTCTGACAGGTAGATATGTCCATAATACAAAGGAAACTCTGGCGAAATTTTTCTAAAAATATGGGAGTTAGTGAAAATTTTGAGAGTTTGCATATCACGCTTTTCAAACCAACTGATTTTCAAAAATCCTCATTCGAGGACGAATGATTTTAAGTGGTGGAGGATGTAAGGCCCCGTAAAATTTTGTGCTTAAAACCTAGTAGCTCATAGTGCCAAGGCCCGAATATGTGTTAGGAATGTGTAGAATTAGATCGTCGCGGTTAGGATCCTTGGTAGTGATCTAAGCTTTAAAAATCAAAAGAATCAAGTTTCCATAAAATTGCCATTTATGCGGTCCAGAATGCAGTCGCAGATCAGCTATGCGGACCGCATTCCTGCCGCAGAGTGAAGCAGAAGAATTGTCAAAATTGAAGTTGAAAATGCGGACCACTATGCGATAGCATAATCAATATGTGGACCGCATAATCATCGCATAAGTTCCTCAGGGATTTGTGGAGGCCAATACTGCGGCGCATTATGCGACCGCAGAACTGAAATACGGACTGCATTTCTATCGCAAACCCAGGCAGAGAAGTTAGGTTTTTGGAGCACTTCTGCAGTCCATTATGCAGACCGCATTTCCACTCTGCGATCGCAGAGTGCGACCGCAGACCCGACTCGGCTCTAGATTTTCTAATTTTTGAACCCGATCTCTTCTTCAATAAAACGACCCAACACTTCATTTTTACACATTTTCTAGGTAGAACTAGAGAGAAGGAAGAGAGGGTTCTTGAGAAAGAGAGTCTCATCCTCTTCAACTGATTTTTCCAAAGTCATCCAAGCCCGAAAAATTCCAACTACGTGTCTTCATCTCCACCCTTGCAGGTAGGATCCCCAACCCTTTTTCATTGATTTTAAACTTTTAAATAAAAGGGGGAATTCTCATGAACTTATCCTTGCAAATGGAAGTTTAAATACACATGCATGTTCTTTAAAACCTAAAATCTAGTAGGAGGGATTGGTTAGGAGTAAAGAAGTATGCAAAGAGGGGTTGATAACCTAAATGTGTTTGACTAAAAATTATGAACTTTAATTCTAAGTTATGTGTGTTGACTCGTGTACTATATTGACATTGCTAGATTTTTTTTGGTGAATTGGAAGTAGGAATTCGAAAGGAATCCAGCTTCAGGTATGTATGGCTAACCTTAAACTTTGTAAAATCGCCTTGTTTGGTGTTCAAATACTTGGTATGTGATGTCTCCATGAATTTGTTGTGAAGTTAAACTCTTGTGAACAGGATGTGTTTACTTGTGTGAACTATTTGTGAATTCATGTGCATATTGTACCTTATGCATTGTTGGTTAAGACATCCGATATGATTGTGCAAGTAAATGGAAATAAACTAAGTTGTGATTGTGAATGTGTTATGCGGCAAGGACAGTGGAACATACGATAGAGGGGAATCGTAATTGGTTAAATTGAAATAACTGTGATAACATCCCTTGTGGATAGTCGTGGGAAACTATTGTTGTGCTCTAAATGGTATAACGGGCTGTTGAAAAAGATGGAAATGATGTGGATAGTCACCTGAACCTTATGTGAATTGTTGTTGTGGTTATCCTTGTGAATTATTATTCTTGTTGTTCTATGTGAATTGTTATTGTGGTTGTGTTGTTTCTGAATTTTGAAATGTACAGTGGGATCGGGTTGCGTGCCGCAACACGAAGTAATAAGGTGAGGGTTTTGGTGATAAGGGTGGTCGAGGTAATAAGGGTGGCCGAGGTAATAAGGGTAGAAAGGGTGATAGATATCACTATTGAAATGAAATATGAGAACATTGTGAAATTGAAAATGTGGAAATGATGATGGGGAAAGGAGAGTTTGTTAACTTGTTTGTCGTGATTGTCTTCCTTGTGTATACTCAATTATTGCTTCCTTCTATTGTTCAATACTTGTGTATGGCTTGAGATTACTCAGGGTAAGGTTTGTTATACATACCAGTACAATTCAAATGTACTGACGTCCCTTTTGCCGGGGGCGCTACATTTGTGTTATGACTGTAGGTGGAGCTATAGCAGGCACTTCAGTCCACCGGCAGTAGCACCTCCTCTACTTTTCATCAGCTATATTGGTGAGCCCCTTTCCCCTCGGGGCCTTGAGTGGCTTATGCAGTTATTCTTCCCGAAGTCTTATTTCTGTATTTGTATAAGATATAGCCGGAGCCTTGTTGCTGGCATTTTTGTATTATTCTTCAGTTATACTTAGAGGCTCCGTAGACAGTTTGTGGGTTGTGTTGGGTATTGGAAATTAAGGTCGAAATATTGATATTTGGCAATGATTTACCAAACATGTAATATTTGATAATTATGATTTAAGCAGCTAATGGAAATGAAATGTAAATGATAATAGAATACTTACTAAGTATTTTTAATGAAGTCCATCCCTTATTTAATTATCAGTTGGGTTGGGTAGTATGCATGCAACCTGCCAGGCTTGCTCAGTCGGGTTTACTCGGTTGAGCGCCGGTCGCGCTCCTCGAATTTTGGGGTGTGACAAATACTGTCTTAGATCATAATACATCTTCGCAGCTCCTGGACAAATAGAATACCGTGAGCCATGGGCCTCCTCCAGAATGAACTCTTGAAGCCCATCCACTTAGGGCACACAAATCCAGCCCTGCATACTCAATACCCCATCATATCCAGTATTCACATATCTGGCGTCATCATTCTGTACTCTGTCCCTAAAGTCGAGCAAATATGGATCATCATACTGGAGCTCATTGATGCACTCATATGGGGAAGACCGAGAAGCAACAAAGACAATACCCGACTGGGCTCCGAAATATCCAACCTCATGAACCAATTGGCCAAGGCATGAACATCAACTACAGGAGGTCTCTCCCCAACTGGAATATATGCCAAACTCCCCATACTCACTGACTTTCGGCTAAAAGCATCGGCCACCACATTGGCCTTCCCCGGATGGTACAATATAGTGATATCATAATCCTTAAGAAAATCCAACCATCTCCGCTACCTCAAATTAAGATCCTTTTGCTTGAAAAAATGCTGAAGACTGTGATGATCAGTGAACACCTCCCAAGATACGCCATACAAATAATGCCTCTAAATCTTCAACGCGTGAACTATGGCAGCCAACTCCAAATCATGAACGTGGTAGTTCTTCTCATGGGGCTTCAATTGACGAGAAGCATAAGAAATAACTCTACCCTCCTGCATCAACACACAACCAATACCTACTCTCGAAGCATCACAATACACGGTATATCAACCAGAAACTGATGGCAAAACCAATATTAGAGTTGTGGTCAAGGTTGTCTTGAGCTTCTGAATGCTCTCATCACACTCGTCTAACAATACTAATGAAGCACCCTTTTGAGTCAACTTGGTTAAGGGCGATGCGATAGATGAGAATACCTAAACCAACCAGCGATAATATCCTTCCAAACCAAGAAAACTATGAATCTCTATGGATGAGGACGGTCTGGGCCAACTATGAACAACATTTATCTTCTTTGGTCAACCTGAATACCCTCAATGGATGCCATGTGTCCCAAGAATGACACTGAACTGAGCCAAAACTCACACTTAGAGAACTTTACATAAAGTTTCTTCTCCCTTAATCTGTGCAACACAACCATCAAATGCTCCGCATGCTCCTCCCGACTATGCGAATATATTAAAATATCATAAATGAAGACTATGACAAATGAGTCAAGATAAGGTCGGAACACACTATTCATAAGATGCATGTACGCTGATGGGGCATTGGTCAGCCCAAAAGACATAACCAGGAACTCATAGGGACCATATCTGGCCCTGAAGGCTGTCTTAAGAGTATCTGAATCCCTGATCTTCAACTGGTGATAACCTGAACGGAGATCAATCTTGGAGAATACCCTCGCTCCCTGAAGTTGGTTGAATAAATCATCAATGTGAGTCAAAGGATACTTGTTCTTAATGGTTACCTTGTTTAATTACCTATAATCAATGCACATTCTCATAGTGCCATCCTTTTTCTTCACAAACAGAATCGGCGCACCCCAAGGTAACACACTAGGCCAAATGAACCCCTTATCAAGGAGTTCCTGAAGCTGCTCCTTCAACTTTTTCAACTCCGCTGGTAACATACGATACAGCAGAATAGAAATGGATTGAGTGCCCGACACCAGGTCAATACTAAAATCAACGTCCCTCTCTAGTGGCGTGCCCAACAGGTGTGCAGGAAATACATTAGGGGAATCGCTCACAACTGGGACAAAATCAATACTGGGAGTCTCAGCTCCAACATCCCTCACAAAGACAAGATACGAAAGACAACCCTTCCCAACCATATGTTGGGCCTTCAACAAAGAGATCACTCTACTAGGAAGGTAATCTGTCACACCTCGCCACTCAATATGTGGCACACCTAGCATAGCCAATGTGACTGTCTTAAAATTACAATCTAGAATAGTACGACACGGAGATAGCCAATCCATGCCCAGAATGACATCGAAATTTACCACACTCAATAATAAAAGATCAACTAGGGTCTCTAGACCCCCAAAAGTCACCACATCCAACTGGTACACACGGTCTAGAATGACAGTATCACCCACCGGGGTAGCTACATAAATAGTTAAAGAAAGAAACTCATGGGGAGTACCCAAATAACTAGCAAAGTATGATAACACATAAGAATAGGTGGAAATGAGATCAAATAATACAGAGGCATCTCTGTGGCAGACTGAAAACAATACCTCTAATAATAGCATCTGAAGTGATGGCATCGGGTCTGCTTGGAAGAGCATAGAAATGGACCTGACCGCCCCCTGATCGACCTCCCCCTCTAGCGAGACCTCTGGCTGACTTACTCCCATCGATAGCTGGCTGAGCGTGTGGTGGTGGAGCAACTGGCCCTGAAGCTGATGACCGGCCCCTTTGCTGGGATGAACTAGAACCACGACGAGGACACTGGCTCCACATGTGGCCCATCTCCCCACACTAATAAAAACTACCAGGTGGTGGAGAAGGGGACTGATGGGAACCCCTTACGCCGTAGTGACCAGCAGATGCACTTGGCATAGAGGAGCCCCGAACAGATGGAGCATGGGCTAAGCTCTGAGTAGGAAGGGCCCTAAGTGCAGAATAGACCTGGTGTGAACTGTAGGAACCACGACCCAATGACGCCCCTCGATAACCTGAGCGATCAGACTGACCATGTCAAAACTATCGGCCTCTCCCATGCTGAAACTGGCCCCTCAAAAGAGAACTATTGTAGCTACCAGATCCTTAAGGCCTCTTGGCCACCCTCTCCTCTCCCTCCTGAGGACGCACAGACTCAACCTCTCGGGAAATATCAACAACCTTCTCGAATGTAGCACCAGTCACCCTCTCTCAGGTCATAAGAATACGGAGCTGAAAAGTAAGACAATCGACAAACCTCCTGATCCTCTCTCTCTATCTATCAGGACAAACCAGATGGCATGACGAGCGAACTCAGAGAATCTCTTTTGATGCTATGACATGGTCATATCTCCCTCAAGCAACCACTCAAACTGTCTACACAGCTCCTCTCTACGAGACTACGACACATACTTCTCCAGAAAAAGAATGGAGAAGTGGTGCCAGGAAAGGGGTGACGCACCAACAGGCCTACGCCTCTCAAAATCCTCCCACCAGGTAAAAATGGCTCATGATAACTGATAAGTACTGAAAGCAACCCCACTAGTTTCCGGAATACCGGATGTACGAAGAATCCTCTAACACTTGTCTAAAAAGCCTTAGGCATCCTCGCACTCTTCTCTGCTGAAGGTCAGACTCTGAATTCTACCAAATATCTCCAACCTACGCTGCTCATCCTCTGGCATGACAAGAACTAGATGTCCTGAGCAACTGCGATCGGCTGAGCTGGATGCGCCCCCAATATCTAATGTCCCGGCACGACCTGCTCAGGAGTGCATGCGGCAAGAGTCTGACTAGCTCTGTCGGCCTGAGAAGTAGTTGCGGCTGTAGTGGCTAAAATCGCAAGAGCTAGGCCAGTGCAAACTGATCATATCTGAGCCAAGGCCTTCTGAAAGCCCAAAATCATAATAGGCAGAACTGGTTCCTAAGCTGGTGCTGCTGGAGGGGGTCTACAGCTGGGACCTGGTCCTGAACTGGGGCAGTTGGTGGATCTGCTAGTTCTACCCTCGCTGCTCTGCCTCTACCATGACCATGACAAAGACCACGACCACGTCCTCGGCCTCTAGCAACCCCGGCTGGCGGTACTGGTGGTTGTCCACCCTGTCCGGTAGCGCGGTCCTCACCATCTATGAGAGAATTAAATAATAGAAGTTTAGTTCTTTGATCAACAAACTCGCACGACAAGAATTTCAAGAATATGAAGTTTTTCCTAAAGGTTCTGCAGCCTCTCGAGGATAAATATAGATGTCTTCGTACCAATCCACGAGACTCTACTGAACCTGCTCATGACTTGTGAGACATATGTAACCTAGGCTCTAATACCAACTTGTCACAACCCTAAACCCGAACCTGGTCGTAATCGTGCCTCTCATGAAGATGAGGCCAACTGACACTTCCCATTTTCAAATTATTAACAGAAAAGCATTTAAGAATATTTTAAACATGACAAGAGTAACTCCGAAAAAATCAATAATAACATAAATACATAGAAAAACACCCTTACAGAGCCGTAATCGGGGTCTCACTAGTCATAAGCAACTATAAGTCACAATAAAATTCAGCTAAACCCATAACTAGTACAATGTCTGAAGGGAAATAGAAACGATAAAAGAGTAGATACACGGTGCTGCAGACGTCAACAGCTTCCTTGTAATCTCTAAAAGCCCGTCTGAATTTGGAGGAATCAGCACTCGCTGGCAGAACCAGCTATGCCTGAATTTGCACACAGGGTGCAAGGAGTAAAATGAGTACTCCAACTAAGAGAGTAACAAATGTATATAACGACTGAAAGTAAGAAAACAAGTAAAGCACAATGCATTCTATAATGAAGCAATAAAAATTATTGAAAAATAGTGAACGAGTGAAAAGTTAAGTAAAATCCTCTTTCAACAAGTAAACAAGTAATTAACAGGTAACTAAGGTAATGTAATCAAATAGAAGATCGCCCCTCGGGCGCAATATCACCACATCCACCCCTCGGGCAACATCTTAGAACAATCACAGCCCCTCGGGCTCAATCTCACATCACAATGGGTACCTGCTCTCACTGGGGGTCTGTAGACTCCTAGAAGGGCCTCTTACGGCACAAGCGTAATAGCAAGCCATCTCGTGGCATCAAAACTAGGCCCTTGGCCTCATATAAATCAATCCACCTCGTGTCGTACCTATCTCAAGCCCTGGACCTCAAATCAATATCTGTGTTTCCCCACAACATATGCCCTCTGCCTTACTCAGTGAAAAATGCTCACAAGCCCCTAGGGTAATAGTAAAACAGTGTTTCTCAGCCCAAACATCATTTAAAATATTATTTAAGTCTTAAAACTGAGTAAACATGGCTAAGTATGAAAACGGTAAAAACTAACATGACTGAGTTCAAATATAAAGTCAAACAGTGAGGAAATATCAATAAAAAGCCCTGAGTGGTTCAAATAGTTGGCAGTAGGCCCAAATATAGAATTCCGTAAAAATAATGATGATAGCAGTTAGTTTTTAATCAAATACGCAGTAAAATCATCAATCGGTACGGACCAAGTCACAATCCCTAATAGTGCACGACCCCACGCTCGTCATCAAGCATGTGTCTCACCTCAATACAGCACGACAATTTGCAATTCGGGGTTTTAAACCCTCAGAACATCATTTACAATCATTACTCACCTTGAACTGGCTAAATCTCTAGCTTGCGACGCCTTTTCCCCTCAAATCGGCCTCCACGTTCATCGAATTTATCTAAAATCAGAACGAGGACGTCAAAACATGCTAAGGGAACAAAGCCCAAAAAACAATCAATAAAGGGCACAAATCCAAAAATTACCAAAAACCCGATCCCCAGGCCCATGACTCGAAATTCAGAAATATTCACACCAATAGATTTCTCATCTCCCCATGAGTTCATACATACAAAGAACATCAAAATCCATCCACAAATGACCGTTCTAAACGCAAATATTTGGTTCGAATTTCAAGCCCTAGCTCTCTAATAATTGGCTTAGATTTTATGATTTTCTAGGTGGAATTCACATAATAATCGAGTCCTAGTCCAAGAATATTACCTCCGCACGTTTTGAATCTCCTTCAAAATCTCCCAAAACAATCAACTATGGAGGAAATAAGCTAAAAAATTGCAGACAAGACGAGCTTAAAAACATTCTGCCCAGACATATTTTCCTTCTTCGCGAACGCGGTCAAACCCTCGCATTCGAGAAACACAAACTTACTTTGACCAATTTTTCTTTTATGCGAACATGACATGTCCATCGATAACGTGATGGTTCCTTAGCCTTACCCTTCATGATCACACACCCTCTCTCACGAACGCGAAGAACTAACACGACCTCAGACTAGCTGACCAAAAAGACCTTACGCGAACGCGACATCCATCTCGCGAATGCAATGCACGAGCATTCAGCCCTTCGCGAATGCGGAGCCTCACTTGCAAACGAGAAGTCTAATCTACCACTGACCTCTACTGACTCTTCGCGAATGTGAGGGTCCATTCGCGAACGCGAAGAGTAAAAACCTACAACAGCTGAACCTGCAACTTCTGCAATTTTTCAAACTTCAAAATGATCTGATTGACCACCCGAAACTCACCCGAGTCCCTCGAGAACTCAACCAAAGGCACCACATATCCTAATACCTTATTCAAACTTGTTCCAATCATCAAAACACTTCAAACAACATCAAATCAATCAAAACACATCGGATTCAAGCCTAAGTTTCTAAAAACATCCGAATTTTTCTTTTGATTAAAAACCCAACCAAACCACGTTTGAATAGCCTGAAATTTTGTACATACATTCCCTATGACGCAACAAAGCTATTGCAACTCTCCGAATTCCATTACGACCCCTATATCAAAATCTCGCATGCCAATCGAAAATCGTCAAAATATCAACTTCGCGAATTCAAGCCTAAATCTACTCCAACCCTCCAAAACCCAATCTGATCATAATAGATATTGCAAATCTATTTTTGTAACCTTCAAACAGAACAATTATTTTTTTGTTTCAATCTTGAATTCTCAAATCATATAAGCTCGTGATGCATACTACCAGGTCTTGGGTAAAATTGTCTATCTTCAGCCATCTATTCTCTATTCTCTTATAATCTCAATTGGATTGTATTTTCTGTTAGTTGTCTTACCTAGCGAGTTGAGTAAGGTGCCATCACGACTTATAATTTTTTTGGTTGTGACAAGGTGGTATCAGGGCACTAGGTTTTTAGGTTCTACGAGTCATGAGCAAGTGTCAAGTAGAGTCCTACAGATCGGTATGATGGCGTCCATGCCTATCTTCGGGAGGCTACAAGGCATTTAGGAAAAAAATTCCCTTTCTTTTTTCCTTATCGTTCGACCTTCTTTCAGCTTGAAATTTACAACTTTGACTCTTCCTGATCACTCATATGTGATGTTGTGCGCTCAATATTAGTTATGTGGCGATGGTCAGTGATGCTCCATATATTACGATGGACTATGGATGCTTGATTATCATCGCGGTGGTGTTGTCTAGCCTCAGAGGCGGATGCAGTTAAAAGCTTCTAATCATTCATTTGTGGTCTGAGGCGGGTTCATATGTCTGGTTAGTAAGCACATGTTTAGGAAGATTGGCTTGTGGTCAGGTTATTGTGATTAAGGTGGGTTCATGGAAAGGTGTCGATTTGAGTAAAATCAGTGGGCCATCTCATGTATGATGTGTTTGGATCCTGTGTCTCGTATGTGGTATCCATTCGGTGGAGTGCATATGTTATCATTTCGAAGAACTTGGGGAAGTTGTTTGACTATTGCAATGATGGGTAACCGTTGGAAGAGTCTTTGGGGTGTCTTCTGATCAATATTAAAGGAATTTGTAAAGTATTCAGCTAAATAGCCATGTGGGATTGGGGCATGCTAGTAAGATATGGTACATTGAGGTGCTGATGAGGTGTTCTATGGCTTTGATCTAGGTGGTGGAGTCTGCTAAGGACGGTCGGATTGTAGGATCATAGGCCGTATCATTTTCCAGACAGTTGAGTTGTATTTTATGTTAGTTGGCCTACCTAGCGGGTTGAGTTTGGTTCCATCACGACTTGTGATTTTTTGGTCCTGACAAATATCCTCCCATAATCTTCAATCCTGTCTTTTGTAGTATTTCCCATGGAAATATCTTCTTTTGGACCAGCAGTATAGTAAGTCGCAAATGTTTTTTTGGCAGCACAAACATGTCAAGTGGTTTTGGGACTAAAAGCGTATTAACAGACTTTCTGGCACCGTTTCTGAAAAGGTTTGCAACTTTTCAGAAATAGCCATGGCTGTTGGAACAGGTGTAAATATTTTTGTTTGAAATATTGCAGGAGAACGGAATTAAAAATAATTCAGAAGAGAAAATGGATCGGACCGAGTCGCGTACGGGTCCTGGGTTATTCCGGGTTAAATTTTAATTATTTAATTAAATTGATTAAATAATGAGAAGAAATTTTATCCATCAAGATAAATCAATTAATCGATCTTTGACCAAATCCAAATCCAAATCCGAAGTAAAAGCCGAGCCGAGCAACGACGACGACGACCAAGAGAAGTGCTTTCTCAATATAAGCACGTTCACCTTTCTTTCCACCACCAATGAGGGATTCTTTACTATTTTCAAAGCAAAAGGGAGCTAACTTTCCCTCCACTTTTTTCCCTCCATTTTCCATTCACCGATCTTTAATCCCAATAGAAGGCGGTTTGTGTGATCTTCATGAGCGTTAAACATAGCCTTCTTCGAGAAATTACTGAAGAAACTTTTGCAATAATGGGATAGAAGAAGATAAAAGATCTGTATTCTAAGAAATCGCTGACAAACAGCTTCTGCTTCG
The DNA here is from genome assembly GCA_026770625.1 of Nicotiana glauca. Lineage (NCBI taxonomy): Eukaryota > Viridiplantae > Streptophyta > Magnoliopsida > Solanales > Solanaceae > Nicotiana > Nicotiana glauca. Next base: position 49,552 of record MU678253.1, read on the forward strand.
AAAAGATGTGAGCACATGACTTTTGCCCTATACGAAATACTCTTATAAAATCCTAAGAAAATAGATTTTTTCTTAATTATTTGCCATCTTCAGGAATTTTGTAGAATTTTATTAATTGTTTGTATTTTTGTGCATGTTTAATTTTTATTTAAATCATAAAAAATACCAAAAATACCATGCATTGCATTTAGGCTTTATTTTTACTTTTTTTAGGATTAATCAGTAATTGTTTGTTTTATAAAAGTTGAAAATCACAAAAAATAGCTCATTTTTACAGTTTTCACCTTTTAATTGTTAGGTTATTGATTTTTCTCTTTTAATATAGAATTAGGTAACTTTTATAATTTTTGCAATTACGTAATCGGTTTAATTTTACAAGTTAGATAATTTAGCATTTTTATTTTAGGATTTTAAGTTAAAGGAAAAAAACAAAAGAAAAGGAAATAAAAAGGTTAATTGAAGAAAGGGTTTAAATTTTGAATTTTGGCTGATTTTATGCCTTAACCCGTTCCCAAATCAACCCAAACCCAGGCCCAAATCTGATTTTACCTATTCCACTTGAGCCTAGGTCTTCCCTATACCCGGTCCACCCCTTTAATAAATTAAACATCATCGTTTCCCCTTCCCGTAATCCCAGTTTGATCCAACGGCCCGCAACTGATCTTGTTCTTCGCATATAACTGTCTAAATGAACACCCTACCCCCCAAAAAGCCCGCTCACTTCGTGTCTCTCATTCTCTCTCTTACCTCTCCAAACCTTCGCCACTGGCCGCTGTCGAAAATCGCCCCATGGAGGCAGCGACACCGCACACCCCACAAAAATTCCACCTTATGATCCCCTTTGCTTACCCTTTCCAAATCTCCAAACCATCGCCTCCAAATCCCTACCAAAAGCTTTGAATTTTAGATCTAAATTTGGAATCCCAAAACCCTAAATCATCCAAAAAAACCCCAAATTCACATCATATGATCCCTAGCCTTCCCTCACCACTATCCTACCCCAAATATCCTTGCCAAAATACTCGAATTTCAAAACTATGAAAAAATAAGAAAAACCCTAATTCCATTTGTCTGTCCTTTTTGAGTTTTCTTTGGGTTGTTTTTGGATTTGACGTGGTTGAAACACCATGCTAGTCAATCGTTCTCAACAAGAACAGTTGGTTAGCATATCTTTTAGCCACATCGAAGGACTGTGAACTGCTAGATGCCTCTTGGTATTTTTGTTAGCCGTTTTCCTTGTTTCTTTATTTTGTTTCTTTAATTTCTGCGTGTGAGTAGTCATAAGTAATTTTGTTCAATATATGTACAAGTTATTTACTTCACAGCATGTCTAATTGATAGAAAATCATTTTTAGTTGTATAGTTTAGTTAATTCGATCACCGTATAGGTTAATTATTAGGTTACTTTGCATCACCATATTTGCGTCTTCGTTTATTACTATTTCTGCCACCAATGTTTGTTTAAATTTAGTCTTTATTTAGCGTTAATTAGATAAGAATTTTCATTTACTAATTAGTTTAGTTTTAGGTTTAAATTGCATCATCATGCTTGTGTTTGTCATTTCGATTTGGATTTTGGAGTCCTTTTGGTTTCTACCTATATTTGAATTGATTTGTAAATCACTAGAAACTTACAGGGACCTAATTAAACTAAAAGAAAACTTAGAGGAATTTTAGAACTTTAAAAAATAAATATTTAAAAGAAGAAAGTTCTAGCAGTGTACCAGTTGTCCAAATTGGTTTTAAAAGATGCTAAAAATGTACAGCTGGACATTTTATCCTCTACAAATATGTTGTACTATCTAGGGAATTTAGGGTAGAATATTCCTTAGATTTCATTTTTGGATACGCACTATAAAAAGAAAGCCATTCACTCATTTTAACACACTCTCATTAGTATACAGACCTAAAATTTCTTTGAAACAAATATCCAGTTCTAGCTTTTTCCTATTTTTCTCTTCATAAGATCTGGAAGGAATTTTTTCTTTGAGTACTGGTTTTCAAAGTAAAGTTATGGTTTGATACTGATGTTTGTGGGGTGATATACTGCTAGTTTGTCGGGCATGGCAAGCACACAGACCTATATCTATGGGATTTAATTATATCCATCTTTCGAGTTTGATGATAGAACTCATCTAGCAGGCAGTGTGGGTTCAAGCCTTCATGGGCCTAGGCCATTGAGCCAGTGCACTACACCCAACAGCTTGAACTTGATTATTAAGGTTTCTTTTGTGCATATATACTATGAATATCTGTGTTTTATGTCTTGCAAATCATGTTAGTGAAATTAATCTTTCAACTTGGATAGTAGTTTTGAAAAAAATTGCTTCTGAATTTCGTATAACAAAGTGAATCATTTGTGCAATTCTTTTGGAAAATGGGTAAGCTTTAGAATGTAAAGGGTAGATAGGTCCAACTACTTAACATTTGTAACTGGGCCTGCCTAATACGAGCTCAATGTGAGCCGGCTTTTTGTTAGAAATCAGGCTTGTCAAGGCCTTTGAATTTATTTAACTTTTGGGCCAAATTTTGAGCCCATCGCAGTTTAGAGGATTGATTGATCCTTTACTAGATGATCACATGGGCCACTGCCGACCTCAAACCTCTCATCAAAAAGGATTGAAATACATATACTCCAAAACATGTTCGTAACTAATAACTTTTGTTAAGTTCAAATTAGTTTTAAATAAGAGCACCTGTTAGTTTGCCTTAATTGAGTGCAAACCTTTTAAAAATAAGTTGAGGTGTGCCATATGCACATAAAATCCATAATCTATGGCCCTCACATGAGTAAAAATTATTATAGAAAATGCCTTGAACTTTCAAAGTTTGCTTTAGACACGTTGATTAAATAATTGTCATAGACATGGGTACGATTCTCGTGATGTAGTCGTGACGCTTAATTACTAAAATCTGAGGGTACATTTACGTGATCCGGCCATAATTTAAATAATCTTTAATAATTTAAACCTGTTATAGATCGCGTGTATGGTTCCCGTGACATGATTCGCAATATATAATAATAAATAATTAAAAATAGTTTAAAAGTTTAAAATACACAATTGACTTAAAACATGTAGTAAACCAGATAATAGACCAATTATTAACAATTTAAGAAACCATGCTAGAACCACAAAATCTGGGAATGCCTAACACCTTCTCCCGGGTTAACAAAATTCCTTATTTATAATTTCTAGGATCGCAAACTTTTAAATAAAGTCAAAATTTCTTCGATTTGTGATTTTAAAATAAATCGATGACCTGGGACACCGAATAAATTATTCCAAGTGGCGAGTCTGAAAAATAAATAAAATAATTTCATTTCGAATAATGTTACTTAAATTGGAAAAACTCCCTCATATACCGCCTTTCGGGTGGTAAGAAAGGAGGTGTGACAGCTCTGGCGACTCTGCTGGGGATAATAACCCAGAATATTTTTTATGGTTTAAGAATTCAAGCTTAGAATAACTATTATAGTTGGCTTTATTTATTATCTGATTTTTACAAGTTTGAACCTAATGTGCTAAATGCATCTTTTTACCACTTTGATATTATCTTATTTGTATATAAACTGCTGCAAAACCCTTCTCTTCTCATCTTCAGAGATGTGCACGCTCGCATGACTCTCTTTTCTGTTAGTGTCATACCTTAAGTAAGAAAGAGGCTCGGATGACTTACAAAGCCAGACGGCCTTATGGTTCCCGGTACGTAGCCCCCTCCTCGGCTAGAGTTGTCCGCTCGAGTACACCAAGCCTAGAACAATATACCCAGATTTTAAACTTAGAATAACTCGGCCTCATGCCGGATCCCTAGTAGGAACGTTTGTTTGCATCATATGCATTTGACTTAGGGGACTCAATACAAAGATTGGGTCCGTCTAGGACAGGTGGACTCCAGAACCCAAAAACCATCCTGATGCATTTTTATGTGCTACTTGTACAAGTATTTGCTTCGGTTTGCATGTTGACTGGCTTCTATAATAGAAAAAAAATCAAATTAAGGTATGAGAGAGATAATTACCTGTCTGTGAAAATTCGGTGTCCAAAAAGTACCGAAACTCTGCTGAAATTTTGAAAAAAAAATAGAAGAAAGGGGAAAAAAGAAACGGGTTTCAAAAGTTTCGTGTCTTTTCTTTATTATGACAAAACTGACCGAACTACGCGGGTTTGATTCTTACACGAGGTGGGGTACGTAGGCAATCCTCATCCGGTCCGACCCCGATTTTAGAAAATAACCAAAATTAGAAAATGTTATCATTTGCTGTCAAAAAATAAAATGGGAAATGCTTTTTTTGTCTATATAAGACAAACGCTCCGACGGGGCACTAAGAGGCTATTTTTGCAAGAACAGCCACCGAAAATTTCTTTCTGATTTTTTTCTACCTAGCAAGCACAGCCCTAAAATCCTCCTTTGCGAAGTGTTAAATGGCCATATTTGCAAAAGGAGCCGTGTTCTCTCAATTTTGCAAAATTTACCTCTTTTGTAAAAAATCGCTTTATTTAAACCAATCACCTTAATTTAAATTTGTAGAATGAGCACAAATCAAAATTTTCCAGTGAAGGTCATGACCAAAGTTCCTTTGGAGTTGTACATGTGGGGGGAAGATCTGGGAAAATCAGGACAAGATGTGGTCAATCATCACTTGGGGGGTCTCACCGGTTTATTGAAGATCAAGCTTAGAGGAGACATAATAAAAGTCTTGGTTACATTTTCGAATCCCGCTCACAACGTGTTTCATTTCTCGGACTTTGAACTCAGGCGCACTTTGCAAGAGATGGTCGGGTATATTGGGAGTAGTGAAGTTCTGAGACATAAATATTTGGTTGCTCCAAGAGGTGTCACTCCGTACAAGTTGCTAGATTTTCTAAAGATAAGTAGGGGGTCCAATACATAGATTGGTCAGCTGGGTTTTCCACTCCACAATTCATATACCAGCGATACGGACACATAGTGGGTTTAACAATCCAGAAAGCAAAATTTGCGGTAAGGGGATGTGACGACCTGACCCGTTGTCTCATGAGTTACCGCTTCTTCTCCCCCATTTTCAGCTTCTTTAAGCTTCATTATCCGTATCTTATGTGATCGAGGTGATTCGGAGAGGTTTTTGTAGGAAATGAGACACTTAGTCTCTTTAAGGAAGGTTTGGTTTGGAAAAGTCAACCGGATGTTGACTTACAAGTTAGACGGCTCGGATGTGTTTTCTGATGATTTGTTTAGCTTTGGGGGATGATTTGTGATTTAGGAGTGCGATCGGAAGTGATTTTGGAGGTCCGGTGTAGAATTAGGCTTGAATTAGCGAAGTTGGTATTTTGGCAATTTCCGATTGATAGGTGAGATTTTGATCCAAGGGTCGGAATGAAATTCCAAGAATTTCTATAGCTTCGTTATGTTAATTGGGATACGTGTGTAAAATTTCAGATCATTCGCAGATGATTTGGTTGGGTTTTTGATCAAAAGCGTGTTTCGGAAGTTTTAGAAGAACTTAGGCTTGAATTTAATGTATTTTGATGGTTTTGATGATGTTTGAGGTGTTTTGATGATTGGAACAAGTTTGAATGATGTATTAGGAGGTGTTGGTGCTTTTGGTTAAGGTCCCGGGGGCCTCCAGGTGATTTTCAGATGGTCAAACGGACCAATTTCAGCATTTGGAAGTTGCAGAATTTTTTCTAGCTATTGTGTTGCAGAGATTTTGGTCATTGCGATCGCATGGGTGATGTCACGATTGCATAAGGGCAGTTGGTGAGGTCGGAGTTTTTTTCAATGCGTTCGTACTCAAGGGTTCGCGATCGCAGAGGGTTATCAGGTGAAGCTTCGCGATTGCATTAGCTTGGCCGCGTTCGTATAGTCCATTTGGAGACCAGGAGAATTTGTGCTTTGCGATCGCGAGCCTAGCGCCGCTGTCGCATTGAAGGAAATCTGGGCTGATAGAATAGTTTTTAAAAACATTTCCTCTGCGAGTCTAAGTTATTTTCCACCATTGTTAAGCATTTTTGAGAGCTCTTGGACGGGAATTGTAGAGGGTTTCGAAGGGGATTGATTGGAGGTATGTTCTATGGACTAAAAACATGATGTAATCGTAGAATCAACCTAGAAATTCATGAAAACCTGGCTAAAATGGGAAGAACTAGGGCTTGAGTTTTTTAAATTTTATCCATTTGAGCTCCGATTTGAGAGTTCTTGATATGTATAGACTCGTGGCAAGATAAGGAACCCGTTGATGTTAAAATTTCTGAGTTTCGAGAAGTGGACCGGGGCTCGGGTTTTGCAAATTTTAGGATTTTTTATGTTTTTCGATTATTTTCGGTTGGGTTATGTCCCCTTAGTATATTGTGACGTATTCGTTGTGGTTTTGGTTAGATTCGACGTGCGAGGAGGCCGATTTGAGAGGCAAGGACATAGCGAGCTAGAGATTTGGTCAGCTTGAGGTGAGTAATGATTGTAAATGATGTCCTGAGGGTTTGAAACCCCAGATTGCACAATGTAATGCTATATTGAGGTGAAACACACGCTTAATGATGGGCGCGGGGTGGTTTACTATTGGGGATTGTTACTTGATCCATCCCGATTGATGTTTTTACCGCGTATTTGACTAAGATTTATTTATTATCATCATGATTTGGGCTTATTGCCATACGTGGGCTTCATGTCGACTATTTGAATCCTTCGTGGACATCTATCACTGTTTCCTCACTATTTTTACATAATTACTTGAACTCAGTCCGATTGATTACTACTGTTTTACAAAGTCAGCCACTTTCACTTGAATTTGAGACTTAAATGATATTTCCAATGTTGTTTGGGCTGAGCACTACTGTTTTACTGATGCCCGAGGGGCTTGTGATGATTTCTTGACTGAGTGGGGCCGAGGGCCTTATGTGAGGATATGCTAAGCGATTGTGAGATACTTTATATGCCATGAGGTGGCTTGAGTGATGGGAGGCCAAGTGCCGAGTGATGATGCCATGAGGTGGCTTGATGTAGCGCTTGGGCTGTAAGGGGCCCCTCCGGAGTCTGCACACCCACAGTAAGCGCGGGTACCCATATGATCTGAGAGTGTACCCGAGGGGTTGATACTATGTTGAGTGACTGACACTAAGCCTGAGGGGATGGTACTATTCTGAGCGATTGATACTGGGCCCGAGGGGCAAATTTCTTCTTACTATTTACCTATTGTTTTACCTGATTTACCTGTTGTTTTTTTAAAGGGGTTTTCATTTGATTCTTCATGGTTTACTACTTTAAGTGATTTACTGCCTAATATAGAATTGCTTTGTGCCTTCATGTGTTTTCATGCTTTCAACCATTATTTATAATTATTACTCACTGAGTCGGAGTACTCACATTACTTCCTGCACCGTGTGCGCAGATTCAGGCATAGCAGAGTCTACTCCTGAGCGCTGATCCTTCCAGACCAGGCAGCAATTTGGAGTTATGAGGTAGCTGCTGACATCTGCAGCCCCGTGTCTCCCCTAGACTTTATCATTTATGTTTTCTTCAGACTATTATGTCGGACTTCATACTTTGTAGACTCATAGCAGATTCTGTAGTAACTCATGACCTACGACACCCCGATTTGGGCTGTGTCGGGATGGTTTCCCTTGTTATTATCACTTTTTTCTTCAATTATATCTATCTTAAATATGTTTTAGAATTTTTTATGTAATTCATTATTTTAAAGGAGGATTTTGCGTTGTTCTAGTTGGCCTTGTCTTCACGGGAGGCGCTATCATGACCGGGTTCGGGAATTGGGTCATGACAAGTTGGTATCAGAGCCTAGGTTACATAGGTCTCGCGAGTCATGAGCAGGTTTAGTACAGTCTCGCAGATCGATACAGAGACGTTTGTATTTATCCTCGAGAGGCTGCAGAAACTTTAGGAAAAACTTCATATTCTTGAAATTCTTGTCATGCGACTTTATTGATCCGAGAACTAAACTTCTGTATTCTATTCTCTTACAGATGGCGAGGACTCGTGCTACCAGACAAGGTGGATGACCACCAATACCACCCACTGAGGCCACCAGAGGCCGTGGACGTGGTCGCGATCGTGGCCGTGGAAGAGGTAGAGCGACAAGGTCAGCACTTGTTATCCACTAGCTGCCCCAGCTCCGAATCAAGTAGCGGTAGCACTAGCTGTGCCCATCATGATTCGGGTCTTCAGGAGGCCCTAGCACAGATCTTATCGGTTTGCACTGGCCTGGCTCAGGCAATTTTTGCCACTACCACAGCAGCTACGTCACAAGCCGGGGGAGGCAATCATACCGCCACTGCTCGCACACCTGAGCAAGTAGTGCAGGTATTGCAGATGCCGGGAGCACCTCTAGCTCAGCTGGTTGCACCATTTTAGGAGTTCGTAGTTCCAACTATGTCAGATGATGAGCAGTGTCATCTCGAGAGGTTTTGTAGGCTCCAGCCTCCTTCATTTAGGGGTGCCAAGCGCGAGGATGCCTAGGGTTTTCTTAACAAGAGTCAGCGTATACTCCGTTCAACAGGGATTCTAGAGTCAAGCGGTGTGGCATTTACCACCTTTCAGTTTACTGGGGCTGCCTTCACTTGGTGGTAGGCATATGAGAGGAGTAGGCCGGTTGGTGCAGCTCCTTTGACTTTGCAGGAGCTCTCCACTCTTTTCTTGGAGAAGTATGTATCGCAGTCTAGCAGGGAGGAGCTTCGTAGGCAGTTTGAGTGGCTATGACAGGGAGATATTGTCAAGCCCCAACCTCGGGAGGCGCGACCGGCGATCAATCAAGTGAACCCGACTGAGCAAGCCTTACCGATCACTTTCTACCCCAACTCAAAATGAATGCAAACTCATGCCTTTGATTTATTTAGACGATAATACACGGTGTATACCACATTATTGATTCATTTCATAACATAAAAATTTACCGTACATAAGCTAGCTTCGAGGATTCTATTAGAGTTACGGCTTAAGGAGATCACAAGTTTAGGATTACAACATATACATATAGTGGACTCCCCGAAACCATACATAACGAACACTACTCTCTTTGGAGCCTCTAAGGATACAACAGATAAGCATGACTATGCTGGCAACAAGGCCCCGGCTGTACCTCAAAAGTGAAAAGCTATAATAACAAAAGATACGCCATATATCCCCATGGAAGAATAAGGGGCTCACTGAGACTTCGAGTAGATGAACGCTCCACTACACACGGTCAGCACTGTCCGCTATGGAGCCACCTACAATCATAACACGAATGTAGCGCTCCCGGCAAAAGGGACGTCAGTACATTTTAATTGTACCGGTATGTATAACTGAACACCATTTTACTAGAAAGAACTATCAAATAGATACAAGCAATTAATCCGGGCAAATCAAAGAAACAATTCATATAATTCTTCATACAAATTCCACAACACAGATTAGGGAAATTCTGTCACGTGTTCACCACTGTTCTCATTACCACCGCCATCTCGAGCAAAGTCCGATCATGACCCGACCGGCTAGGTTACCTCATTGGAGGTATTACTCACAATCAATATTTCATTTCCCTTATCCGGAATCCAATATCGGCACATTACCACCATGTGTGCGGCATGGTGTCCGATCACGACTCGACCGGCTAGTCACCTCATTGGAGGTATTACTTAATTCTCATAAGTCAACACCTTCAGATATCTATCCCACACTCATCAAGGATAATCCAAGTGACAAATCACAGATTTATGAGCACATAGCTAGTATGAATAGTTCTTTTTTTTTCAATGACGGCTTATAGCCCAAGTAATTCAACACATAATTATACTTCTCATCATTCTCTAATTATCAAGATTTGTGCATTATTCACATTGAGGCACATCCTTCGCGAATATGTATAGTTATATTCAATTCAATTAATGCATAATGACAATCAATACTCTAGCCAATTTAACTCTTACCATACCTTCGCAATGACAACGGAGCTCAATTTCTAATAAAAAGCGGTTTTAGCCATAAATACCTCAATAAAGTTGTTCCTTACTCTTTTACAAATTTCCATAACTCTTAGCGCTTCGATCTATTGAGTAAGAATTTCAAATTAAATTGAGAATTAGAGACGAAACTGAAGTTCTAGCTTGGTTCGAGCATATCGTCAAACACTAAAGGTGCATTGTGATCTTAGCCCCCTTTTTGTGAGATATTTCTATCATTTTATACCCCCAATTGGCTCTTTTTTAATTTTACTACTTTCCAATACTCTATGGTGGTATGCATGCAAGAGATTCATTCTCATACCCATGAATTAATTCCCTAATGACCCCATATGGCTAAGTATACAAATATGAGCTGAGGTGATGGAGCTTTACCTCTTGGGATGAAGATTCAGGAGCCTTCACGTGATTAGTTTCAAGGATATAGCAAGATTCTCAGGAGAATTTGATGGGGGAGACTTTCCACCTCTAAGACCCTATTTCTCTCTCTAAAAATCTTAGAATATCTACTTAGAATGAGCCATAATGTCGAATATATCGATAGGGAGGTCGGGTTAAAAATTAGAAAATTGGAGCCCCGAGTGAAATATGTGATCGCACCTGCGATCGCAGAATGAACATGCGGTCCGCATAATGGACCGCAAAATGCCTCCCAAAACCATACATTCTAACTCAGTATGCGGTAATAATGTGGTCCGCATTCACGTTCTACGGTTGCAAAGTGCACCGCAAAACTGACACTCAAAAAATTCAAAGGAGAAAATGCGACGACTATGCGGTCCTCACTTCGATTATGCGACCGCATCTCGACCACATAACTGACTTCAATTTTGACCAACATTCTACCTCGCTTTGCGGCAGATATGCGGTCCGCATTTCTGTCACTGCATTCTGGACCGCATTTCTTGCATTTTTTTCTTGAAACTTATTCTTGAATTTTTAATGCATTATTCAATCCAAAAAGGTTCGCACCACGGGATCCAGGTTTTTGAGTGGGGATTTCATTAGGCCTTACATCCTTCCCCACTTAAGATCATTCATCCTCGAATGAGGATCAAGGTTCACTTACTATCAGTCTTAGTGCAATCTTCTCCTCTTTACAACCTGAAACTAGTTGATAGTCTCCTAATTTAGCTAACTCCATAGATTTTCGAAAATTTCGCCAGAGTTTCCTTTGTATCGAGGCCTTACCCACCTGTCAGAGAGCCCCGGAAACTTACCATCACAACATAAGCATATTTGTAAGCATAGTATAACTGGCACAATATCAACAATGGCCATATAGACAACCATATTACCAAAAGAGGACAGTTTTACATAAATCTAATCAACAGATACGATTTTGAAGGAGCTGAACACATAAAAGTTATTACATGATCATTCAAACAAGTGTGGATACTTCTTTTTCATTTCATTCTCTGCTTCCCAAGTAGCTTCCTCAACATGCTGGTTCCGCCTTAATACTTTTACGGATGCAATCTCCTTACTCCTTAGTTTTCGAACTTGCCTGTCAAGAATGGCAACTGGGACCTCTTCGTATGATAGCTCTTCGTTTACTTCCATCGTCTCTACTGGCACAATGGAGAACGGATCCCCTACCACCTTCCTTAACATAGACACATGGAAAACCGGTGTACCAATGACATCTCGGGCGGCAGCTCGAGCTTATATGCCACCTGACCAACTTTCTGAATAATTCTGTATGGCCCGACATACCTTGGGCTTAATTTTCCTTTCTTTCCAAATCGCATGATACCCTTTATAGGGGAAACTTCCAAGAATACCCAATCATCTTCTTTAAACTCCAAATCTCTGCGACGCACATCCGAGTAGGATTTTTGGCGACTTTGAGCAGTTTTCAACCTTTCTTTAATAAGCTTGACTTTCTCCATGGCCTGGTGCACGAGGTCCGGCCCTATCAATTCCGCTTCTCCAACCTCGAACCACCCGATGGGAGACATACATCTCCTATCGTACAATGCATTGAATGGTGCCATTTGAATACTAGCGTGAAAGCTGTTGTTGTAAGAAAATTCTATGAGTGGCAAATGGTCATCCCAACTACCCTTAAAGTCAATAGTACAAGCACGCAACATGTCCTCGAGCGTCTGAATAGTCCGTTATGCTTGTCCATCGGTTTGTGGATGAAAAGTTGTGCTAAGGTTCACTTGCGTACCCAAACTATACTAAAACTTCTTCCAAAAGTTAGCTGTGAATTGAGCCCCTCGATCGGAAATGATTGAGATTGGAGTGCCATGCAACCTGACTATTTCGTTGATATATAACTGAGCATATTGTTCCGCTTTGTCGGTAGATTTAACTGGCAAGAAGTGCGCCGATTTCATGAGTCGATCCACGATTACCAAAATTGAGTCGAACTTGCTCGGAGTACGCAGCAACACTACTACAAAGTCCATGTTAATCATCTCCCACTTCCACATTGGAATTTCTATGCATTGCGACAATCCACCGGGCCTTTGATGTTCGGCCTTCACCTGTTGACAATTCGGACATTTTGCCACAAATTCTGCCACATCCCTATTCATGTTGTTCCACCAATAAATTTCCTTGAGATCATGATACATCTTCGTAGAACCTGGGTGCATGGAATACCTAGATGTGTGAGCTTCTGCCATGATCCTTTCCAGAAGACTGCCGACATAAGGAACACACAGACGGTCTTGGTACCCAAGGAGAAAACTATGGTCTTATGATTGTGAATCCCTTCTCTCAGTTGCGCTAACAATGGATCATTGAATTGCTTTTCTTTTACCTCTACCACAAGCGACGATTCAACCCTATTCTGAATAATCACCTTTCTTTCATCAGAGTCTGCTAGACGAACTCCTAAATAAGCTAGCCGGTGAACTTCCCTAGCGAACGGCCTCTGATATGCCACCAAATGAGCCAAACTTCCTATAGATTTTCGACTAAGTGCATCTGCTACAACATTTGCCTTTCCCGGGTGGTAAATAATATCCATATCGTAGTCTTTGAGTAACTCTAACCACCTTCTTTGCCTCAGGTTCAACTCTTTCTGCTTGAAGATATATTGAAGGATCTTATGATCTGTAAATATGTACACATGGACCCCATACAAATAATGCCGCCAAATCTTTTGTGCAAACACCACAGCTGCTAGCTCTAAGTCATGCGTTGGATAGTTCTTCTCATGATTCTTGAGTTGCCTAGAGGCGTAGGCTATCACCTTGCCCCGCTGCATCAACACACATCCCAGCCCGACTCTTGAAGCATCGCAATACACTACAAATCCCTCGGTACCCTCTGGTAGGGCTAACACCGGTGCTATTGTTAACCTTGATTTCAATTCTTGGAGACTCTTTTCACAAGCATCAGACCATTGGAATTTAACTGCTTTCTGCGTCAATTTTTTCAAAGCAGAGGCAAGAGTAGAAAACCCCTCCACAAACCTCCTGTAGTACCCAGCTAATCCCAAGAAACTGCGGATCTCGGTTGGAGTAGTAGGTCTAGGCCAATTCTTCACCGCCGCAACCTTCTGCAGGTCAATCATAACTCCTTCCCTGGAAACAACATGACCCAAGAACGCGACAGATTCAAGCCAGAATTCACATTTTGAAAATTTTG
>MU678253.1:64174-117750 GCA_026770625.1 Nicotiana glauca
AACAAGTCATCTATTCTTGGCAAGGGATATTTGTTTTCGATTGTGACTTTGTTAAGTTTCCGGTAGTCAATACACATCCGCAGCGATCCATCCTTCTTTCTTATAAACAAGACTGGTGTGCCCCATGGCGACGCACTTGGCCGTATGAAACGCTTCTCTAACAAATCCTTCAATTGCTCTTTTAGTTCTTTCAATTCTGCCGGTGCCATCCTGTAAGGTGGAATCGATATAGGATGTGTGCCTGGCATCACGTCGATCCCAAAATCAATCTCCCTATCTGGTGGAATCCCAAGGAGCTCATCTGGAAGGACATTCGGAAATTCATTCACAACTGGTACAGAATCAAGGCTAGGCACCTCGGCATTCATGTCTGCAACTCAAACTAGATGATAGATACACCCCTTCTTGATCATTTTTGCGGCCTTAAGGTAGGAAATAAACCGACCTCAAGGCACTACATTATCTCCCCTCCAGTCTATGACGGGCTCATTAGGAAATTCGTGCCTGATAGTTCTAGTCCTACAATCAAGTTTGTCAAAGCATGAGTAAAGCCAATCCATTCCCATTATTACGTCGAAATCCACCATTCCCAATTCGATAAGATCGGCCATAGTATCCCTACCACGCACCGTAACAACACAACCCCTATAAACTCGAGCCGCCAAAATTGACTCACCAAGTAGGGTAGATACTGAGAATGGCTCATGGAGCTGCTCTGGTTCCATCCTAAATCTCATAGCAACAAATGGGGTAACATAGGATAAAGTGGAACCAAGGTCAATAAGCGAATACACATCATGAGATTGGACAGTCAGAATACCTGTAACAACATCTGGAGAAGACTCTGTAGACTGACGACCACTCATAGCATATAATCGGCTGGGACCTCCCGAAACCTGTGTAACACCCCTAGCTGCACCACGCTCTGAAGGTGCAGGGGCACCTCGAGCTAGAGAGGGGGCTGATGATGTGGCAACTGCTGGACTGGAGGGCTGAGTTGTGCCCCTATCTGTTCCCTGGCGAGACGCACGACAGTGTCTCTGAATATGGCCCCTCATCCCACATCCATAACATATGGGCAACTCCGTGTAGCAGACCCTCGAGTGCATCTTCCCGCACTTAGGACACGGGGATCACTGCTTCTACTGAAACCTCTCTGCTGACCGACCTCACTGGCGGAATCCCCTGTTGCCCTGACCAAAACTAAAATGACTCCACTGTTGCTGGCTGGGCCCTGATGGCGGTGCACTGGCTGAAGACTGTGCAACAGACTGGGAAGGTCCTGATGATTCTCCCCTAAAAGCTGATTTTCCCCCACCTAGGGACTCTCCTATGTTGCCCGTAGACCAGGCCTTGCTGTTACTTTCTCTCACCATTCTGTTCTTCAACTTACGGTCCTCTGTGGCATGAGCATAGGCTACCATCCTCCCGTAGTTCATGTCAAAATTCAATGCAGCTATAGAAGCCTCATTAATAGTCAAATGATTAAGACCCTAAACAAAACGACGCACTCTAGCCTCCATGGTGGGCAACATGTGAATAGCATACTTGGACAAGCGGTCAAACTCCATGTGGTACTCCCATACACTTCTGTCACCTTGCCTCAGATTTTCAAATTCTACTGCCCGGGCTGCTCTTGTCTTAGCGTGCAAGAAATGATCAGTGAAAGCATCGGCAAACTCACTCCACCTCGCTGGAGGGCGACCTTCCTATCGGGAGTCCTCCCATAACTCAAACCATGAATAGGCCACCCCTTTCAGATGGTAGGCAGCCAACTCTAATCCCTCTGTCTCAGTCGCTCACATCACTCTGAGGGTCTTGCGTATCTCATCAATAAAGTCCTGAGGGTCATCTTCTGAATTAGAACCTGTGAATACCGGAGGGTCTAACTGAACGAATCGGTTTACCTTGGAACTAGTATAATCCCCTGGCTGGCTGGACGAACTGGGTGCAATATTTGACCTTTGGGCCTGAGAGGCCACCAACTGAGCCAACATTTGAATAGATCCCCTAAGATCCCCATCAGAAATGCTAGAACCGGAAGTTGGGATAGGAGGCAGGACAGGAGCATCAACGGGAGGTATAGTGGTACCCTCCGTATTTGTAGGGACTGAGGTAGTTTGTTCTGGAGCAGGAGGATCCGACAGGGTAATAGCAAGGCGGCTACCCCCACCCGCAACATCAATCAGTGACTCATACTCACTCTTGGGGTAGCATCGGCTTCTTGGCCAGTTCTTGCCTTCTTCTTAGGTGCCATTTACTAAAATGTTGAACAATACACTGATTAGGAAGTAAACAGTTTCACCGCACGATTCATAATATCAAAGAATGGTGAAATTCAAAAATGTCCGAATAGCCTCCAACTTATAGATGTGGTCGACTTCACACATATAAGAAGGACTCTACTAGACACGGCTCCAAGACATCCTAGGACACTTTCAAAACCTTAGGCTCTGATACCAAGTTTGTCATGCGCCAACCTCGGGAGGCGTGACCGGCACTCAATCAAGTGAACCCGACTGAGCAAGCCTTACCGACCACTTTCTACCCCAACTCAAAATGAATGCGGAACTCATGCCTTTGATTTATTTAGATGATAATACACAGTGTATACCACATTACTGATTCATTTCATAACATAAAAATTTACCGTACATAAGCTAGCTTCAAGGATTCTATTAGAGTTACGGCTTAAGGAGATCACAAGTTTAGGATTACAACATATACATATAGTGGACTCCCCGAAACCCGTACATAACCCACACTAGTGCCTTTAGAGCCTCTAAGGATAGAATAGATAAGCATGACTATACCGGCAACAAGGCCCCGGCTGTACCTCAAAAGTGAAAAGCTGTAATAACAAAAGATACACCATATAGCCCCATGGAAGAATAAGGGGCTCACCGAGACTTCGAGTAGATGAACGCTCCGCTACACACGGTCAGCACTGTTCGTCATGGAGCCACCTACAATCATAACACGAACGTAACGCCCCCGGCAAAAGGGACGTCAGTACATTTGAATTGTACTAGTATGAATAACTGAACACTATTTTACTAGAAAGAACTATCAAATAGATACAAGCAATTAATCCGGGCAAATCAAAGAAACAATTCATATAATTCTTCATACAATTTCCACAACACAGATTAGGGAAATTCTGTCACGTGTTCACCACTGTTCTGATTACCACCGCCATCTCGAGCGGAGTCCGGTCACGACTCGACCGGCTATGTCACCTCATTGGAGGTATTACTCACAATCAATATTTCATTTCCCTTATCCGAAATCCAATACCGGCACATTACCACCATGTGTGCGGCATGGTGTCCGATTACGACCCGACCGGCTAGGTCACCTCATTGGAGGTATTACTCAATTCTCATATGTCAACACCTTCAGATATCTATCCCACACATATCAAGGATAATCCAAGTTACAAATCAAAGATAAATGAGCACATAGCTAGATGAATAGTTCTTTTTTTTCAATGTCGGCTTATAGCCCAAGTAATTCAACACATAATTATACTTTTCATCATTCTCTAATTATCAAGATTTGTGCATTATTCACATTGAGGAACATCCTTCGCGAATATGTATAGTTGTATGCAATTCAATTAATGCGTAATGACAATCAATACTCTAGCCAATTTAACTCTTACCATACCTTCGCAATGGCAAAGGAGCTCAATTTCTAATAAAAAGGAGTTTTAGCCATACATACCTCAGTAAAGTAGTTCCTTACTCTTTTACAAATTTCCAGAACTCTTAGCGCTTGGATCTATTGAGCAAGAATTTCAAATTAAATTGAGAATTAGAGATGAAACTGAAGTTCTAGCTTGGTTCAAGCATATCATAAAACACTAAAGGTGCATTGTGATCTTAGCCCCCTTTTTGTGAGGAATTTCTATCATTTTATACCTCCAATTGCCTCCTTTTTAATTTTACTACCTTCCAATACTCTATGATGGTATGCATGCAAGAGATTCATTCAAATACCCATGAATTAATTCCCTAATGACCCCATATGGCTAAGTATACAAATATGAGCTGAGGTGATGGAGCCTTACCTCTTGGGATGAAGATTCAGGAGCCTTCACTTGATTAGTTTCAAGGATATAGCAAGATTCTAAGGAGAATTTGATGGGGGACACTTTCCACCTCTAAGACCCTTTTTCTCTCTCTAAAAATCTCAGAATATCTACTTAGAATGAGCCATAATGCCGAATATATCGATAGGAAGGTCGGGTTAAAAATTAGAAAATTGGAGCCCCGAGTGAAATATGCGATCGCATCTGCGATCGCATAATGAACATGCGGTCTGCATAATGGACCGCAAAATGCCTCCCAAAAACCATACGTTCTGACTCAGTCTGCGGTAATAATGTGGTCCGCATTCACATTCTGCAGTCGCAAAGTGCACCGCAAAACTGACAATCACAAAATTTAAAGGAGAAAATGCGACGAATATATAGTTCGCATTTCGATTATGCGACCGCATTTCGACCGCATAACTAACTTCAACTTTGACCAACATTCTGCCTCACTCTGCGGTAGATATGCGGTCCGCATTTCTATTATGCGACCGCATTCTGGACCGCATTTCTTACATTTTTCTGGAAATTTATTCTTGTCTTTTAATGCATTATTCAATCCAAAAAGGTCCGCGCCGACACATGATCCTAATTTGGCACCACGGGATCCAGGTTTTTGAGTGGGGATTTCACGGGGCCTTATAGATATGACTATATCTCGGTATGAAGTGAGGTATTCTGAGTTGGCTCATCATGCCGCCTGGATGGTCCCGACAGATCGTGAGAGGATCATGAGGTTTGTGGATGGCCTTAATTACCATCTTCGTGTTCTAATGACTAGAGAGAGTTTTGGGTATTTAATTTGAGGAGGTGGTTGATATTTCTCATGAGATTGAGATGGCTCGCCGGCAGGATAGAGAGGAGAGGGATGCCAAGAGGCCTCGAGGTTCTGGCAATTATAGTGATTCTCCTTCGAAGGGCCAGTTCCAGTATGGGAGAGATCGTTCTTTCAGGCCCGCTCAGTCGGCCCGTCCCGAGTATTGTGGTGCATCTTCAAGTCGTGGTTATCATGGTTCTCAGCAGGGTCAGCCTTCACTCAACACTCTTCCAGCTTAGGGTTTATCTCATGCCCCATCTGTTCAGGGTTCTTCTACGCCGAGTGCGTCAGCTAGTCACTCCGGCATGAGGGGTTCCCTTCAATCCCGTTCTCCAGCACCTGGTAGTTGTTTTGAGTATGGATAGTTTTGACAAGTGTGGAGGAAGTGCCCTCATCATGTTGCTATATCATCTTAGTAGAGGGGTGAGCCCTCGTCTTCTGATCCAATTTCTTCAGCACCCGCCCAGCCAGCTAGGGTTGGAGGTCAAGCAGCTAGGGGTCGTCCTAGAGATGGAGGTCTATCAGGCAGTAGTCAAGCTTGTGTTTATGCTATTCCTAGCAAGACATATGCTATTGCTTCAGATGCTGTCATTACAAGTATTCTTTCAGTCTGCCACAGAGATTCCTCAGTCTTATTTGATCCTGGTTCCACCTATTCTTATGTTTCCTCATATTTTGCTCATCATTTGGGTATGTCCCGAGGGTGTCTTGCTTTACCTATTCTTATATCTACCCTAGTGGGTGATACTATTATTGTGGACCATGTGTACCGGTCATGTTTGGTGACTATTGAGGGTCTGGGGACCTGAGTTGATCTGTTGTTATTGATCATGGTGTACTTTGACGTTATTTTGGGCATGGCCTTGTTATCTCCATGTCATTCTATTTTAGACTATCATGCTAAGATAGTCACTTTATCTATACCGGCCGTCCGAGGATCGAGTTGCGTGGTGTGACTGATTATGTTGCTAGTAGAGTGATTTCATTCTTAAAGGCCCAGCGTATGGTTGGAAAGGGTTGACTTTTATATTTGGCATTTGTGAGAGATGTTGGAGTCGAGGCTCCTAGCATTGATTATGTTCTAGTTGTAAGGGAATTTCCTGATGTTTTTGCTGCAGACCTGTCGGGCATGCCACTGGACAAGGATATTGATTTTGGTATTGACCTGGTGCCGAGCACCCAGCCTATTTCTATTCTTCAATATTGTATGGCACCAACGGAGTTGAAATAATTGAATGATCAGCTTTAGGAACTCCTATATAAGGGGTTCATTCGGCCTAGTGTGTCACCGTGGGGTGCACTGATTCTGTTTGTGAAGAAGAAGGATGGCACCATGAGAATGTGCATCGACTACAGGCAGTTGAACAAAGTAACAGTGAAGAACAAGTATCCCCTACCTCGTGTTGATGATTTATTTGACCAGCCTCAAGGAGCGACGGTGTTCACTAAGATTGATCTATGTTTAGGCTATCACTAGTTGAAGATCAAGGATTCGTATATTATTAGGACTGCTTTCAGGACTAGATATGGGCACTATGAGTTCCTTGCTATGTCTTTTGGGCTGACTAATGCCCCAGCAGCATTTATGCATTTGATGAACAGTGTTTTTTGACCTTATTTGGACTCGTTCATCATTCTTTTAATTGATGATATTCTTGTGTATTCGCGTAGTCAGGAGGAGCACGCGGAGCATTTGTGAGTGGTATTGTAGGGATTGAGGTAGGAAAAGCTTTATGCAATGTTCTCCAAGTGTGAGTTTTGGCTCGATTCAGTGGCTTTCTTGGGACACGTGGTGTCCAGCAAGGGTATTCAGGTAGATCCAAAGAAGATAGAGGCGGTTCGGAGTTGGCCTAGACCGTCCTCAGCTACAGAGATTTGTAGTTTCCTTGGTTTGGTAGGATATTATCACCGGTTTGTTTAGGGATTATCATCTATAGTATCGTCCTAGACCAAGTGGACTCAGAAGGGTGCTCCATCTGTATGGTCAGACGAGTGTGATGAGAGCTTTTAGAAGCTCAAGATAGCTTTTACCACAGCTGCAGTATTGGTTTTTCCATCAGCTTCAGGTTCATATACCGTATATTATGATGCTTCGAGAGTTAGGATTGGTTGTGTATTAATGTAGGAGGGTAGAGTTATTGCTTATGCTTCTCGTCAAATGAAGCCCTATGAGAAGAACTACAATGTTCATGATTTGGAGTTAGCTGCCATAGTTCATGCATTGAAGACTTGGAGGTACTACTTGTATGGCGTATCTTGTGAGGTATTCACCGACCATTGTAGCTTCAACATTTGTTTAAGCAAAAGGATCTTAATTTGAGGCAGCGAAGATGGCTAGAGTTTCTTAAGGATTATGATATTACTATTCTGTATCATCTAGGGAAGGCCAATGTAGTGGCCAATGCTTTGAGCCGAAAGGCATTGAGTAAGGGGATTTTGGTGTACATTCCCGTTAGGGAGAGACACTTTGTAATTGATGTTCAGGCTTTGGACAATCGGTTTATGAGATTACATATTTTGGAGACCAGCCGAGTGTTGGCTTGTGTGGTTTCTCGATCTTGTTTATATGATCACATCATAGAGCGCCAGTATGATGATCCGCATTTGCTTATCCTTAAGGACAGGGTTTAGCATGATGATTCCAGAGACGTGACCATTGGTGAGGATGGTGTGTTGAGGATGCAGGGCCGGATTTGTGTGCCCAATGTTGATGGGCTTCAGGAGTTGATATTGGAGGAGGCCCATAGCTCGCAGTATTTCATTCATCGGGGTTCCGCGAAGATGTATTAGGATTTGAGGCAGCACTATTGGTGGAGAAGAATGAAGAAAGATATTGTAGGATTTTTGGCTCGGTATCTCAACTGTAAGCAGGTGAAATATGAGCATCAAAGACCGGGTGGCCTACTTCAATGTATGATTATTCCCGAGTGGAATTGGTAGAGATTCACTATGGATTTTGTGAGTGGTATTCCTCGGACTTTGAAGAAGTTTGATTCGATTTGGGTGATTGTGAATCGGCTGACCAAGTCCGCGCACTTCATTCCAGTGTGTACTACCTATTCTTCGGAGCGGCTGGTAGGGATATTTATCTGGGAGATTGTTCGATTGCATGGTGTTCCAGTGTCTATTATCTCAGATAAAGGTACTCAGTTTACTTCTCAGTTTTGGAGGACTTTTCAGTAAGAATTGGGTACACAGGTGGAGTTGAGCACAACATTTCATCCTCAGACGGGCGGCCAGTCTGAGTGCACTATTCAAATATTGGAGGACATGTTGCGTGCCTGTGTTATTGATTTTGGAGGTTGTTGGGATGAGTTTTTGCCACTTGCACAGTTTGCCTACAACAACAGTTATCAGTCGAGCATTTAGATGGCTCCGTATAAGGCTTTCTATGGGAGGCGGTGTAGGTCTCCAGTTGGTTGGTTCAAGCCCGGTGAGGCTAGGCTATTTGGGATAGAGTTGGTTTAGGATGCCTTAGCAAAGGTGAAGCTGATTCAGGAGAGGCTTCGTATAGCACCGTCATGTCAGAAGAGTTATCCCGATTGGAAGGTTCGAGATGTGTCTTATATGGTTGATGAGAAGGTCTTGCTAAAGTTTTCTCCCATGAAGGGTGTTATAAGGTTTGGAGAGATAGGGAAGTTGAGTCCGCGGTTCATTGGACCTTTTGAGGTACTTAGGAGGATTGGAGAGGTGGCTTATATGCTTGCCTTGCCACCCAACCTATCAAGCGTGCATCCGATATTTCATGTTTTTATGCTCCGAAAACATGTTGGGGACCCGTCACATGTTTTGGATTTCAGCACAATTCAGTTGGATGATGATTTGACCTATCATGTGGAGGTAATGACTATTTTGGGTCGTCAGGTTTGAAAGTTGAGATCAAAGGATATAGCTTCAATGCAAGTGCAGTGGAGAGGTTGGTCCGTGGAGGAGGCTACCTGGGAGACCGAGCGGGAGATGCGGAGACGATATCCTCACCTGTTTGAGGCTTCAAGTATGTTTCTTGACCCGCTCGAGGATGAGCATTTGTTTTAGTTGGGGAGGATGTGATGACCTGACCCGTCGTCTCATGAGTTACCGCTTCATCTACCCCATTTTCAGCTTATTTAGCTTCATTATCTGTATCTTATGTGATCGAGGTGGTTCGGAGAGGTTTTGGTAGGAAATGAGACACTTAGTCTCTTTAAGGAAGGTTTGGTTTGGAAAAGTCAATCGGATGTTAACTTATGAGTTAGAGGTCTCGGATTTGTTTTCTGGTGATTCGGTTAGCTTTGGGGGATGATTTGAGACTTAGGAGTGCAATCGAAAGTGATTTTGGTGAGCCGGTGTAGAATTAGGCTTAAATTGGCGAAGTTAGTATTTTGGCGATTTCCGGTTGATTGGTGAGATTTTTATCCGAGGGTCAGAATGGAATTTCGAGTATTTCTGTAGCTTCGTTATGTGAATAGGGATATGAGTGTAAAATTTTAGGTCATTCGGAGGTGATTTTTTTGGGTATTTTATCGAAAGCGTGTTTTGGAATATTTAGAAGAACTTAGGCTTGAATTTAATGTAATTTGATGGTTTTGATGATGTTTGAGGTGTTTTGATGATTGGAACAAGTTTGAATGATGTATTAGGAGGTGTTTGTGCTTTTGGTTGAGGTTCTGGGGGCCTCGAGGTGATTTCGGATTGTCAAACGGACCGATTTCGGCATTTGGAAGTTGCAGAATCTTTTTCAGCTATTTTGCTGCAGAGATTTTGGTCATTGCGATCACGGGGGTGATGTCGCGATCGCATAAGCGCAATTGGTGAGGCGGGAGTTTTGCTCAATGTGTTCGCACTCAGAGGTTTGCAATCGTAGAGGGTTATCAGGTGAAGCTTCGCGATCGCATTAGCTTGGCCGCGTTCGCATAGGCCATTTGGAGACCAGGAGAATTTGTGCTTCGTGATCGTGAGCCTGGGGTCGCGATCGCATAGAAGGAAATCTAGGCTGATAGAATAGTTTTTAAAAATATTTCCTCAGTGAGTCTAAGTTATTTTCCACCATTGTTGAGCATTTTTTAGAGCTCTTGGACAGGAATTGAAGAGGGTTTCAAATGGGATTGATTGGAGGTAAGTACTATGGACTAAAAATATGATTTAATTGTAGAATCAACCTAGAAATTCATGAAAACTTGGCTAAACTGGGAAGAACTAGGTCTTGAGTTTTTGAAAATTTAAAATGGAATTTGAATGGCCATTTGAGCTCGGATTTGAGAGTTCTTGATATGTATAGATTCGTTGCGAAATAAGTAGCTCGTTGATGTGAAACTTTTTGAGTTTTCAGAAGTGGGCCCGGGGCTCGGGTTTTGCAAATTTTGGGATTTTTTATGTTTGTCGATTATTTTCTATTAGGTTATGTCCCTTTAGTCTATTGGGACATATTCGTTGTGGTTTTGGTCAAATTCGACGTGCGATGAGGATGGTTTGAGAGGCAAGGGCATAGCGAGCTAGAGATTTGGCCGGCTTGAGGTCAGTAATGATTGTAAATGATGTCCTGATGGTTTGAAACCCCATATTTCACAACGTAGTGCTATATTGAGTTGAAACACGCATTTAATGACGAGCACGGGGTGGTTTACTATTGGTGATTGTGACTTGGTCCGTCCCGATCGATGTTTTTACTGCATATTTGACTAAGACTTGTTTGTTATCATCATGATTTGGGCTTATTGCCATATTTGGGCTTCATGACGACTTCTTGAATCCTTCGTGGACTTCTATCACTGTTTCCTCACTAGTTTTACATAATTACATGAACTCAGTCCAATTGATTACTATTGTTTTACTAAGACAACCAATTTTGCTTGAATTTGAGACTTAAATGATATTTCCAATGTTGTTTTGGCTGAGCACTACTGGTTTACTGATGCCTAAGGGGCCTGTGATGATTTCTGGACTGAGTGGGGCCGAGGGCCATATGTGAGGATATGCTGAGCGATTATGAAATACTTTATATGCCACGAGGTGGCTTGAGTGATGGGAGGCCGAGTGATGTGAGGCTGAGTGTCGAGTGATGATGCCACGAGGTGGCTTGATATAGCACTTGGGCCGTAAGGGGCCCCTCCGGAGTCTGCACACCCATAGTTTGCGTGGTAACCCATATGATCTGAGAGAGAGCTAGAGGGGCTGAAACTATGCTGAGTGACTGATATAGAGCCCGAGGGGCTGGTACTATTCTGAGAGATTGATACTGGGCCCGAGGGGCAGATTTCTACTTACTATTTACCTGTTTTTTACCTGATTTACCTGTTGTTTTTTTAAAGGAGTTTTCATTTGATTCTTCACTGTTTACTACTTTAAGTGATTTGCTAGCTAATATAGAATTGCTTTGTTCCTTCATGTGTTTTCTTACTTTCAGCCATTATTTATAATTATTACTGATGCGCCGGAGAATTTCGGCACATTTCAATACTAATTGCTTAGATTTTAGCTTGTTTTAATGCAATTATTTCCTTTAAATATGTAGTTTTGGTGTTTCTGCAATACATAAGGACTAACGACCCAGGAGAATGGAAATGGAAGCAAAAAGACAAGAAAAGACCAAAATGTAGCAAAAATGTTGGTCTGTGACACACTATGCGATCGCAGATCATAGATGCGAGCAGCAGAATGCACACTCAAATCGCAGACAAAAGCATAGCTCTGGGAAAATCTCAAGTCAAGAATGTGGTCCATTATACGACCGCAGAACCTGTCTGTGAGCTGCAGAGTGGACCACAAATCAACCATGAAGGTCGCTAAATGATGAAGATGCGATGCAAAATGCAATCGCATTTCTGCAATGTGAATCGCATAATTGGAATGCGATAAAGATCTGAAAATAGGGTTTCAGTCTGCGATGGGGAAGTTTAAGATGCAGACCGCATATACTCTTTGTGACGAGATGCGTGTAAGGCCCCGTAAAATTTTGTGCTTAAAACCTAGTAGCTCATAGTGCCAAGGTTCGAACCCTTTTTCCCGATTTTGCCCTTAAAAATAAAGAATCAAAATTTTTCAGAAAATTTCCATTATGTGGTCCAGAATGCTGTGGCAGATCAGGTATGCGGACTGCATTTCTGCCGCAGAGTTAACCAGTGAGTTAGTCGAAATTGATATTGAAAATGCGGTTCATTATGCGATCGTATAATCAATATGCGGACCGCATAATCGTCGCATAAGTTCCTCAAGGATTTATGGAGGTCAATTCTCCAGTGCAAAATGCAACTGCATAATAGGAATCTAGACCGCATTCCTGTCGCAAACCCAGGTAGACCTTCAGAGTTTTGGGCGCATTTCTGCGGTCCAATCTGCAGACCCCAATTCGATTCTGCTATCGCAGAATGCGACCGCAGATTTTGCTCGGGCTTCTATTTTTTCTAAATTTTAAAACCCTACCCCTTTTTAATAAAACACCTCAAGCCCCTCATTTTAACGATCTTGCTGAACAAATTAAGAGAGAGGAAGAGAGGGTCTTGAGAGATAAACTCATCTTCTCCAAAATTTGGTTCTTTAAAATCATCCGGGCCGGGAAATTTCAAGCTTATCTTCATCCCCCCTTTCCTTACAGGTAAAATCCCTAACTTCTCCCATTGAATTTCTGGTTTAAACTATGAGGGGGAGTCTCATGCATTAGTTCATAAAATAATGGTTGAAATCATGCATGCATGTCCATTAAAAACCTAAAATCTAGTAGGAGGAATTGGGTAGGAGTAAAGGAGTATTCAAAGAGGGGTTGATAACCTAAATGAGTTTGAGTAGCAATTGTGAACATCAATTCTAAGTTATGTGTATTAATTTGTGCACTATATTGACGTTGCTAGATTTTTGGTGAATTAGAAGCAGGAATTAGAAAGGAATTCAGCTTCAGGTATGTATGGCTCACCTTAACCTTTGTAAAATCCCCTTGTTTGGTGTCCGAATACTTGGTATGTGATATCTCCATGAATTAGTTGTGAAGTCAAACTCTTGTGAACATGATGTGTTTACTTGTGTGAACTATTTGTGGAATCATGTAAATATTGTGCCTTATGCGTTGTTGGTTAAGACATCCGATATGATTGTGCAAGTCAATGGCAATAAACTAAGTTGTGATTGCGAATGTGTTATGCGGCAAGGACTGTGGAATAAATGATAGAGAGGAATCATAATTGGTTAAATTGAAATAACTGTGATAACCTCCGTTGTGGATAGTCGTTGAAAACAATTGTTGTGATATAAATGGTATAACGGGCTGTTGAAAAAGATGGAAATGGTATGGATAGTCACCTAAACCTTTTGTGAGTTGCGTTGCTGTTGTTATTGGGAATTGTGGTTGTTGTTCTTAAAACTTGTTGTGGTTATTCTTGTAAATTATTACTGTTGTGGTATTGTTTGTGAATTGTGATTGCTCGGTGGGATCGGGTTGTGCACCGCAACGCGAAGTAATAAGGTGTGGGTTGTGGTGATAAGGTTGGCCGAGGTAATAAGGGTGGCTGAGGTAATAAGGGTTGAAAGTGATCGATATCACTATTGAAATGAAATATGAGAATGTTGTGAAATTGAAAATGTTGAAATGATGATGGGGAAATGAGAGTTTGTTAACTTGTTTGCCTTGATTGTCTTCCTTGTGTGTACTCAATTTGTTCTTGCTTCTATTGTTCATTACTTGTGTATGGCTTGAGGTTGCTCAGGGTAAGGCTTGTTATACATACCAGTACAATTCAAATGTACTGACATCCCTTTTGTCGGGTGTGCTACATTCGTGTTATGATTGTAGGTGGATCCGCATCAGGTACTCCAGCTCACCGATCGTAGCTCACCCTTTGTCTTCCATCAGCTTTTTGGTGAGCCCTACTCCTCTCGCGGCCCTGCGTGGATCAGGCCGCTTGTGTCCAGAGTTTTATTTTGATTTTGTGTAAGGTATAGCCGGAGATTGTTACCAGCAAATACTGTATTTTCCTGTTGTACTTTAAGAGGCTCCGTAGACAGTAAATGTGGGTTGCGAACTTATGTAAATATATATTCTATATATTGGGCGATGAAAGTTGTAAACCTCATTAAGTGACTATGTATGTTTTGCAAAAATGGTGTTTTAATTATAAACGACCATTCCCTTTGATTATCGGACAATGAAAATATAGGGTACGCGTGGGATATGAAGGGCACCCAGGTCCGCTTGACTGGGGATACCCGGTCGAGCGCCGGTCATGTCCCACGAATTTGGGGCGTGACAATGCGATCGCATTTCGGACCTGAAAGGGTATTTTTTCCGTTTTCTGTCCTGATTTTTAGTCCACTATAAATAGATTTATGATGGTTTTGTGGGCTCAAATTGTCTAGTCTTTGCACTACATTCCAAGACATTAATATTCCTCACTTTTGGAAGCTTTTGGGTGAAGATTCTCTACTTTGTAAGCTTTTAAGACATTAAATACTCTTTGGATTTTGCATTGTAGCATGAGTAGCTAACTTTAAATACTAAGGTTGTGGACCCTAAATGTCTGTTATGTTAATGGGTGTTTAACATAGAATATATATATAATGGTAGGTTGATATTTATTTATTTCTCATTTTTCATTTATTGTTGGTGGTTGCAATCATTAACAAGTACCATTAAATTCTACCTTGCTTGGGAAAGTGGGTTACAATTTGGTAAAAGTAAATATCAAAGACTCAAGGCTTTAAACCTTTTTCAATAAAATCGCTTAGGGATAAGTGGGTTTTATTTGGCATATATTGATTGTTATTAATTGCAACTTTTTTACATTTGGAAAAATTATAAAGAGGAAATATTACCCAACTATTGGGAAATATTGGGTAGTCACTTGGGCATCATTTGCATATCAAAAGGACCGACCATTAGAAATATATAATATTCACACCGATAGCATTATATTTCATTAAAGGGGACACAACCTTGTTTCTTTAATCCTTTTAATTATATTTTCAATATTCCAACCAGTTGTTACTTCAAAACAAACTCAATTCATACTGTTGTCTTTATTAATCCACAATCTTGTTACCGTTAACTGGATAGAATTACGACTTTAGTTGAGCCAAAAACACACTATTCTACTAACCTTTTCACACATATTCCCTGTGGGATTCAACCCCAACCTTGTTGGGTTATTATATTTGACATCGACCGCCTTACACAAATTATAAAAGAGTAATTTGAGCGTATCAATTTTGGTGCCATTGCTGGGGAATACGGTTTTGAAATTACTAATTAGTGTGTGCTTTACTTTACGTCTTATCCTATTCCATCACACTTTGCTTGTTTTGCTTGGTGTTGATAGGAAAACATGTCTGATTCTGGCGATGACGTAGAGACTGAACTGGGAGAGAATCCCTTCGCAGACATCGAAGAGTACATTGAGGATACAAATGCTATTGTACCTCCAGCTATCGGTGCTGCAACGTTCAAAGTGGAATACGGTTTAATCCTTATGCTCAAAGCTGAGGGGTTTTTTAGAAATTCCATCGATGATGATCCAATACAACACCTTAGAAACTTCTTGGGTGTATGTGCAATGCACAAGCAAAACCATGTCTCTGATGATGCCTTGAGATTTAGATGCTTCAAGTATTCTCTTACTGGGGATACCACCAAACTCTATCCATTCTTGGCCGGAACTTGTCCGGGCATTCCTATCTAAGTGGTTCCCGCAAAGTAAAAAGTCTGAGTTGCGGGATAAAATCTTTTTCTTCAAGCAAGCATAGGGAGAACAGTTGCATGGGGCATGGGATAGTTTCAAATTATATTTGGTGAGGTCTCCCAACCATGGTTTCCCAGATTCTATGCTATTGGAAAAATTCTATATGGGTTTGGATCCTATGAACCAAGCTATAGCCAAAAATGCAGCTGACGGATACTTCATGGATAAATCATTCGCAAGGGTGACATGAATCCTTGACAAAATGGCATAACACAATCAAGCATGGCATTCCAAAGACACCTCAGGTGGGGTTGCATATGGTTCTCCTTCCTTGACCAACTTTATCAAGGAGAATCAAGAGAGGGACCAAATAATTGCAGGGTTGGCCACAAATGTAAATGCGTTGACAAAAATGTTCACGGAAAATCAAACAAAAAAAGGTGAATGTAGTTAAGGATGTGCAACCCATCTCCAATGAAGAATTTGAAGAAGCTAAATACATCAACAACCCTCAAGGAGGGTATCAAAGACAACATTATCAGGGTCAAAGGTAACAAAGTCAATGGAGGCCAAACCCGGAACGGCAAGGCAACCAACAATGAAGAAATGACCAAGGTGGCTAAAACCAAGGAAATTAGAACAACAACAACAACTTTCTAACCGGAGTTCAAAGTTGGAAGCGGTGCTAGATAGAGTGTTGCAAAATAAAGAAAAAACCGATGCTTCAATGAGGAACATGACTGAGGTTGTTGGATCTCATACCGCCTCCATCCGAAAATTGGAGATGCAAATAAGAGACCTAGACAAAGAGAAAAATCCAAAACAAAAGGGAACACTCCCTAGTGACACGGTTGCAAATCCAAGAGGTAGTGGGAGTGGCCCAACTTCTCATATCATGGCGATCACTACTAGGAGTGGGAAAGTGCTACACGAAGAGGGTAAACAAACGGTTGAAGAAGAAGAGTCCGAACGAAGGGTTGAGGTTGAAGAGCCAAGTGTTGTCGAGGTTGAAAAGATTCCGGAGGAGTTAAAAGTGCAAAGAGAGAACCGGGAAGAGGTGCAGGACAAAGTGAAAGAGACACCAAAAGCTCTTCCACCTATTCCTAGACCTCCTCCCCCATTTCCTCAAAGGCTCGCAAGAAAGATAGATGATAGCAAACTTGAAAAATTCTACAACATCCTCAAGCAATTAATGGTGAATATTCCTTTTGTGGAAGCTTTTCAAGAGATGTCGGGGTTTGCTAAATATTGAAAGGATTCTATAACCAAAAAGAAGACCACAAAGAATGATGTGGTAAACATGACTCATCGGGTTAGCTCTAGTATTGCCACAACCCCTGTCCAAAAGAAAAGGGATCTGGGAGCCTTTACTATTCCATGCACTATCGGGGCGCATGAATTTGCAAGAGCCCTTTGTGACAATGGGGCTAGCATTAACTTGATGCCACTTGCCATTTATAAGAAAGCGGTATTAGGTATCCCAAGACCAACAAGCATGAGATTGCAAATGGCCAATCGTTCCATTAAGCGACCGGTAGGAATTGTTGATGATGTGATTGTGAAAGTTGGAAAATTCCATTTGCCTGCCGACTTTGTAATTCTAGATTGTACGGTTGATAAAGAAATAACTATCATTTTTGAGAGACCATTCATAGACACGGGAAGAGCACTCATGGATTCAGAGCGGAACGAAATTAAATTACGGGTGAATGATGAAGAAGCCACATTTCAAGCGAGCAAGGGTATGAAGTCACCCCATGAGTATGAGAGCATTTTAGTGATAGATGTTGTTGATAAGGTGGAAGATACCATCGAATTGAAAATGGAAGAACAATGCCTTGGTGAGGCATTGGCAGCTATCTAAAGGTCTTCATGGATGACTTCTTGGTAGTAGGTAACTCTTTTGAGTATTGTCTTAACAATCTTAGACAAGTGCTTAAGAGATGTGAGGAAACCAACCTTGTGCTAAATTGGGAGAAATTCAATTTCATGGTAGATGAAGGCATCATATTGGGGCATAAAATTGCAAAGCAGGCAATTGAGGTTGACCGGGCTAAGATTGAGATTATTTCCAATCTTCCTCCACCTACTTCTGTAAAGGGTGTTCGAAATTTCTTGGGGTATGCCGGAATTTATAGGCGGTTCATCAAGGATTTTTCCAAGATTGCAAATCCTATGTGCAAACTCCTTGAGAAGGATGCAAAATTTGTGTTTGATGACAAATGTCTCAAAGCTTTTGATGAATTGAAGCTAAGGCTCACCACGTCACCTATTATTGTCACACCCCATTGGTCTCTTCCTTTCGAGCTCATGTGTAAAGCTAGTGGTGTAACTATTGGAGCAATGTTTGGCCAACATCACAACAAGGTTCTCCGCCCGGTCTATTATGCAATCAAGACACTCAATGGGGCGCAAATGAATTACACGGTGACTGAACAAGAGCTTTTTGCAATTGTTTATGAATTTGAAAAGTTTCGGGCTTGTTTGTTGGGACCCAAAGTGATAGTGTACACGGATCATGCTGCTCTTCGCTATCTTATGGCAAAGAAGGATGCAAAGCTGCAGTTGATTCGATGGTTTATATTGTTGCAAGAGTTTGACTTCGAGGTCAAGGATTGCAAGGGAACTCAAAATCAAGTAGCGGATCACTTATCAAGTCTTGAGGAAGCAGGGAGACCAAAGGGGGATCATGAAATCAATGATGCATTACCGGATGAACATATCTTGGCACTATCTAGCACTTTTGCTCTATGGTATGCCGACATTGCTAACTATTTGGTGAGTGACCTTATTCCGGAGGGGTTGGAGTCTTATCAAAAGAATAAGTTTTTGAGATATTGTCGGCAATATTATTTGGAAGAGCCATACTTGTTCCGTGTTTCTGCCGATAACATCATCCGAAGATGTGTTCCCAAAAAAGAAGTTATGCCTATTCTAAAAGCATGTCATGAGTCCTTGGTTGGGGTTCTTGAATGTGGTTATTATTGGCCTTCCATCTATCATAATGCTAATTAAATGGTCAAGGCTTGCGACCAATGTCAACGACAAGGTTCAATCTCTAAGAGGCATGAAATACCAATGCACTTTGTGATGGTGATAGAGATCTTCGACATGTGGGGAATAGACTTCATGGGTCCCTTTGTAAGTTCTTGCGAGATGAAATATATCTTTGTAGCTCTGGACTACATGTACAAATGGGTTGAAGAAGTTTCCTTACCAAACAATGAGGTAAGGAGTGTGATGACATTCTTGAAGAAAAACATATTCACTCGGTTTGGCACTTCTAGAGTCATTCTTAGTGACGGTGGATCTCATTTCTGTAACAAGGCTTTCTCGGGGATACTTGAGAAGTATGGCGTCAAGCACAAGGCGGCCACACCTTATCATCCGCAGTCAAGTGGTCAAGTTGAGGTTTCCAACCAAGAGATCAAGAGCATTCTAGCAAAAACTATTAACACTATTATGACAGAATGGTCAGGGAAGCTAGATGATGCATTGTGGGCATACCGCACGGCATACAAGACTCCTATTGGTACTTCTCCTTATCGACTATTCTTTGGTAAAGCATATCATCTACCTGTGGAATTGGAACATAAAGCTATGTGGGCATTGAAAAGGCTGAACTTATACTAGGCTGAAGCTGCAAATTTGAGGTTAACACAACTCAATGAAATGGAGGAATTCCGGTTCCATGCTTATAAAAGTGCAGTTGTGTGCAAAGAACGGATGAAGTTTGTCCATGAAAAGAAGATCTTGAAAATTGAGTTCAAGCCGGGTGATTTGGTCTTGCTCTTTAACTCAAGGCTCAAATTGTTTCCGGGCAAGCTTAAATCAAAATGGTCTGGTCCATTCAAAGTGGTCGATGTCTCTCCTTATGGATCGGTGGAATTAGAATCAACAGATGGGTCCCGGACATTCAAGGTAAATGGCTAATGCATCAAGCACCACTTGGGCACTGATGGAGAAAAACATTTGGTGGAGCAGCTGGCTCTTAAAGATGGTCCATGTCCGACCATTGAGTGAAACCAAAGGAACCTCAACTTCGTCATGTCGCAACGTTAAATCAAGCACTTCATGGGAGGCAACCCATGTGTGGTAAAACTCTTTTGTTCTTTGAATTTTTAGTTTTTGATAGATAGATTTATTTGAGCACTTCAAAGTGTGTGTTAGAGTGTAGGGGGTTCAAAAGATCCCAACACTTGGTAGGGATGCGTAAAATAAAAGGGAAGAAAAACCACCATGTGAAGTTTGTTCCACAGATGTAGTCGCATTTTCACTATGCGGAGTGCATTTTGATTACAAACACAAGCAGAAGGTTTGGTTAAAATTGGGGGTGAAAATACGAAGAGTTGGTGCACCCTGCAGACCGTATTTCACTTATATGACCGCATTGTGCACCATATTTGTCACCCTTCAGCAGGTTGCCCAACCCTACCGTATAACACATGTACGGTCGATTTGTGTGTTATGCGATGACCTACCTACCACAGAGTTGGAAAGTTAAGTAACCGCACTTCTATCATCTCCCACTCTCTTAAAACAAAACAAAACAAAAAAAAGGACACAAAAAATAAAACGAAAAAGAAAGAAAGAAAAAAACAAAAGGGGGGGGGGGGGGGACACGAACAGCAATCGAATCGTGCAAGCTCAAATTATTCAAGACCAAAGGATTTGATTTGTTCCACATAAAACCTTACTGGTATGTACCCGTCCTCCCTCGTCTTGATTACGAACCACTGTGTAGTTGGTGATTTTCATTCATCCCTATTGCAAAAATGTTTTACATGATGCTATGTGTAGTTATTTCTCCATAGTTAATTGATCCTGGGTTTAACATTATTTGGGGAAATGGGTGGAAAGAAGTAGGTCCGCCATTGTTGAAAGCTTGGTTGAACCGTGTAGACGAAGGCATCTGCGGCCCGGATAGTGGAAATACGGTTCACATTTTGGTCGCAGACCAAACCCCAAGTTTTTTTATGAAGATGGTGAAATACGGTGATTATGCGGTCACATAATTGAAATGCGGACCGCAAATCTACCACAGACCTACACAGACCTCCCAGTTTTGAACCTGATATTTTGCGGTTGTTTTGCGATCGCATTCTCTACTTTGCGGTGAGATATGCGATCGTATTTTGTGATATATGTTCTGGGCAAGTCCATTGTGCGATGGTTATGCGATCCGCATTGTGGTTTTGCAATCGCATACTTGACCGCAGAATGAGACTCACTTAAGACTAACAGATCTGCGGTCCGCATTGTGGTTTTGCGACCGCAGATCAGGTCGCATTTTGGTTTTTTTTTTCTTCTGTGTTTTCTTTCACTGTTCTTATTGTGTCACTCACATCTCACCTTTGTGCGGATATGACTCCTAAACAAAAGCATGCTGCCTCAGCCCAAAAAAGTGCATCCTCTATCCGTTCCAAGGCACAAGCAAAGCGATCAAGGATGGAGTCTGATGAAACATGCCCTTCCCAGTCTGATAAGGAGGTGCTCTTGCCTGCAGTTGACCTAGTGGCTGAGGCAAGAAGGAAACAAAGAGATGACTACCAGCTCCGCTGGGGGGTTGAAGGATCCAGGCAAAAGTATAGAGAAAGGCTCGTCAAGCAAAAACTCCTGCCCGAGAAGCAATTGAGCCTGAATGGGTTGAAAGAAAAGTATCCCCATATATTGGAGAACATAAAGAAGAGAATATGGGAGTCCTTCACTGATCCACTTGCTGAGTTTAATGAATCCGTTATTCGAGAGTTTTACACGTCATATGGGGCCTCCATGACCAAGCACCATAAACGCAATAGAGTTTTCGCTGATGAAGTGCTTGTTCGGGGGAAAACTATCTTCTGCATCATCAAGGCCATCAATAAATTATACGTCCCAGGTTGGAGTGCAGGCACAACTGAGTATGATGAAAAATTTAAGAACAGGGAAAGTGAGCGATGGTGGATTGCATCCGTAATACCGAAGGGGACTCCTACTTTGATCAACCCCAGGCAAAATATCAACAAAGAGAGTTTTTCAAGAGAGGGTCATTTTTGGCTCAGCTTTCTTACCCCTGATTGATACCGATCTGAAACGAGACTGAAATAGCTATTGAGAAGGCCCTTCTCATCGCCTGTGTCGTGAGTGGTATCAAGATAGATGTTGGATCTGTGATATTTCAAGAGATAGGGATTCGGGCAACACAGTCTGCTACTTTACTTCTGTTCCCTTCTTTAATCATAACCCTATGCAAAGCCGTGCAAGTTCCTGTTGCTAAGCACAAAGACAAGACCGGAAAGGAAACACATGTCATTGATATCACCAGACTTAGTGATGCTATTATCCCACCAGTAGTTCCAGTTCAGGAGCAGACTACTGTGACCCCTCAGGTTACTGTGGCAGCATCTTCCACATTCGAGCCTGCTTCTAAATCCACTACTGTCCAACCTGCTATGGTCATTCCTGCTGTCTCAAATCTTGGTCTATTGGCTCAGCATGCCAATCCCAAGGTAGACAAGCTTTTGAATACCTTTCCATATCTCATAAAACAAGCCCTGACTCCAATGCAAGCCTCGTGGCAGCCCTTCAACAGCAACAGTCAAGGTATGGGGATCGTTTGTAGCAACTGGAGTTGAGGGTGGAGAAGAAAGAGAGGGGGGAAGTTAGTGGATTTCCGGGACTCAAGGAGGAGGTTGCTTATATGAAGACCGGCCTCCAAAAGATGCAGAACTTGGAGTTTGATCTATCATCCCTCCTTCCCACAGATGGTGACCAGGCTATGGGCACAGCACCTCCGGACATAGGTCTTGATTTCTTCGCACTGATGACTGATACTGCCCCATCTCCAGCTTACATTATGATCCATTCTGGAGAGGTGTCTGGAGGTTCTGGTAAGTCATAGGATGAGGAGGAAGATGAGGGCGAGGATAAGGAAATTTTTTGATATTCAAGCAATGATGGCCCTCAGGATAAAGGAAAGCAGATTGCAGATGCTCCTGTCGAGAATGCTATTATTGAGGATGATGCTATTTAAGATGTGGAGAAGGCATATATGCATAGAGCGATCCAGCAGTCTCTAGTAGACTTGGCCACCCCTACAGCTCTATCAGCCGCCCCGCCATCAGTGGGCGAGTCTAGCAGCTCACGGGCTCCAGCACCAGCCCCAGCTCCAGCTCCAACTCCTGCTCTATACCAGCATGACAGCACTACTCCATCAGTAGAGGTCACTCCTCAGACCAAGCTCTCATCGGTCCCAGCTTCCCATTCGAGGGTGACCCCTCCAGCACTCAGCCAGCTACCGACTCCCATATCACTTAGTGTGCCTCAAGGAGCCCCCTCAAACTCATATCTCTGTTCTTATGCATTAGGTACAATGCATGCTTTTAGTTGGGGGTGGAGGGTAGCATTGTAGATATTTTTGTGACATAGGAAACTGTTGTACATATGCATGTCCTTATGTCATAATCAAACTCATGTACTCATGTTTATCTTGTGTTCTATATTTATTAGTATGATTTGGATACATGAGTTGTATTGTGTAGTTCGTGATGTTGTTAATATTAGTGTTTTTTTTGTGTTCATATTAGTGTTTCGTGAATATGATACTGTTTTCCATATAAAAAAAACAAAACAAAAACAAGTAGATAGTAATTAGTAATCAATTCACCTTGGTTTTTCTTCTCCCGGTTCTTTTCCAATGGTGTAATAGTAGAACTAGGATAGTAGAATGAATCGTATACTAGGAACTTAACCAATACTTGTCGGCGACAAGGCCCCGAATGTACCTTACAATACACAATAAACTCAAAATAAGGTGGCATGAACCACACATGACCCCAAGAGGAAATGAGGCTCACCAATGCAACTGATGGGATGGAGAGGAGTGCTACTCTCGGTGGACTGGAGTACCTGCTATAGATCCACCTACAATCATAACACGAATGTAGCGCCCCCGGCAAAAGGGACGTCAGTACATTTGAATTGTACTGGTATGTATGAACAAACTTTACCCTAAGTAAACTCAAACCATACACAAGTAACGATCAGTAATAGAATCAACAATCAAATAAATATGAAAGGTACAATCAAGCCAAACAAGTTTACAATCTCTCCTTTTTCCCCTTCAACATTTTCACATCAATGATTTCACAATCTTTTTCATAATTTCATTTCAATAGTGATTTCGATCACTTTTCCACCCTTATTACCTCGGCCACCCTTATCACCACAACCCACACCTTATTATTTCGTGTTGCGGCGCGCAACCCGATCCCACCGTACAAGTCACAATTCACAAACAACACAACAACAACAACAATTCATAAAGAAGAACAACAACAACAATTATTAAAGAACAACCACAACAATCCACAAGAATTTCCGTAGCCATCAATACCATTTCCATCATATTCAACAACTCATATGCATTTTATGCCACAATGATAATTGCCCATGACAAGCCATATATGTTATTACCACAGTTATTCCAATTGCATCAATTACGATTTCCTTCCATCATTTGTTTCTCAACTCTTACCACATAACACTTTCACAATCACATTTGGTTTATTTCCAATTACACCAATATATTGGTAAAACTTAACCAACAACATTCAAGATATATTAATCATAAGAATTCATGAAATAGGCCATCTTGCCTTAACACCGGTGAAGCAACCAAAATTAACAAATAGTTCACATAAATAACACGTACCA
Source organism: Nicotiana glauca (assembly GCA_026770625.1). Classification (NCBI taxonomy): domain Eukaryota; kingdom Viridiplantae; phylum Streptophyta; class Magnoliopsida; order Solanales; family Solanaceae; genus Nicotiana; species Nicotiana glauca. The sequence goes on from MU678253.1 coordinate 88,422, forward strand.
ATTTCTCGTACCCCAAACAAGTTGACTTTACAAAGGTTAAAGTTAGCCATACATGCCTGGGATTTTCCCCCGTAATGATACTACATTGTTCCAATACACTTAAGCAACATCAATCTACAGTACAACATTCAATAAGACCAATATTAGTAACAAATTTTATAACTTATGCCATTTAGGCATATTATCAAACACCCTGTAGGTATAGATCTTTACACCTCATAACTATAGTGTTGGTTCATCCAACTATCACCATTAACCAACAATTCACCCTACCATCATCCCTAACCAATTTATAACTTCCAACAACATATATATATGACCATTCATTCATACCCAACCATCAACCTTCTTAATTAACTCATTTCACAATCTCTACAACCAACACAACCTAGGTTAGGCACTTATGGCTTTCAATCATCATCCCATGAGTTCTAATGTATCTATCATACATAAATAATCACCATAGAGTAGTTAGAGATGATAGACATACCTCTTGTAGTAAGAATTTTAAGAATCCACACTTGAGGTGTTCTTGAAGAATTTAAGAATTTGAAGGAAAATCTAAGGATTTTGAAGATTAATCCTTGTTAGTATAAGTGTTTAAGGGGTAGAAATTACTCAAAGAACTCTAAAAACCTTACCTTAGATCATAGGGATGAAGTTTGGGACGAAACCCCCTTGAGAGAGCAAGCCATAACCCCAAAAATGAGTTGGGAACACTCTAGACCGGTCTTGGGGTATTAAAACCTTCCAGGCATGCGAACTTTCGCCCAGACGCGCGAACTTTTGCATACTTCGCGCGTTTTTCTGAGTATTCTGCCTCATACGCGCGAAAAATGCGCGAAGTTTCAAAGTTTGCGCGAAGTTCGCGCGAGTGACACCTGCCCAGTAAAATAGTCATAACTTTATGTATAAACCTGCAAATGACAAACGGTTTGTTGCTTTGGAAACTAGACTCAAAGAGCTTTAATTTGATAGGTTGTGCGTCACACAACTTCTTATATAACGGGAGATATGACCGTGCAAAGTAAGGTATTGTGCGCACTCATTTACAGATTTCGTCTAATATGTAATTTTCCAACTTGGCTTAGACTTAGGCCTCTCCTTAGACCCCAAATCACTTATAATAAGACTTATACACTTATTACCATATCCAATTGATATCCATAATATCATAATCCTTATTTTCACATGAAATAAAATAATTTAGCCTACCTTGGCATGACGAAATCTTAAATTACTCAAAAAAAAATTCCGGGGCCTTACAGTATTGACTAGTTTGGTGTAATTGCCTAGTATCAAGCATGTGTGTCTGTACATAGCGTAAACCCTTCTGCGTGTATATAGATATATATAAGAGATCAACTGTGTGAACATGTGTGCCTATGATGAAAGCTTTGAGTGCTAAGTGTTGACTAGAAAGCGACAAACTATGTGAGTGAAACAGTTCATGTGCCATGTGTGTGAGTTCTCTATGCGTATATAATCATTGTGTTTACTTCTATCATCCAGAACTTGCCAGATTGGTTTTTCAATGCTAATGATAGTATGTTTGGGGGGAAGAATGATATTAGGCATTCTTTGTTTTATTTGTAAAACCTCTTTAGCCTTTCAAGCCTACCTTTGCATAAATAATATCACTAGTACCCATTTTTGAGCCTTTAAACCTTTTCTTTGGCTAACTCATTACAAACCTTTCCCTTTTTGTAAAATAATTCCTTCTCTTGAACCCGTCCCTACTTGAACATCGAGAATGAGGCTAAAAGCCTAAGTTGGGAGTGGTGTCAAAGTGGAGATTGGTAAGGTTGTTCGTTGAGTCTAAGACCACATGCCTCAAAGTGTTTGTATCAAATTAGTCAAGCTCCAAAAGAAAAAGAAACAATATGTGTATAAAAAAAAGAGAGATGTGTGTGTATATATATAAATTATGGAGCCTTGAATAAAACAAGGAGAGGTATGTAAGGTGGTTCTATATTGGAAACTAGATGCAAATGAGGCGATGGAGGTTTGAAAAGAAGCAAAGTGCAAAAGAATAAAAAATTGTGAGTAGTGTTCAAGGAGGGTGAAGTCACTTGTATCCAAATGCTTATCCGACCCTTCCCTAAACCTACATTACAAGCTTAAAAAGTCTTTATGGGACATCCAATCGAAGATTCTTGAATAAGCGATGAATTAAAATAAGGGCAAGCTTATAGTATGAGATGTTGTAACACTTGAAGTTATTTGTGAGAGAGAGTGTTTTTGTAAAATTCGTCCCTTATGTTGTATTGTAAATATTGTGATTTTGGGACCTTCTTTCTAATGAGGGTACATGAACTGTGGAGTTAAATAAAAGTTGAGCTCTTGAGTCAAATGCAGTTGCACTCAGCTGAGGATAACATTTTGTCACAATGTCTGAGGCTTAAGGTTCACAAGTTGATTAGTTTTCCTTGTATATACTGTCGGTTCAGGAAGGGTAAGCAATTGAAAATGCATGCTTGGATTACTAGAAACAAACACCACCCGTGGTCATTAGTTTTTCATTTTTTGTAAATGAAGTCTAGAATAGGCTAAGGTTGTTTTAGTTGCTTGAGGACAAGCAAGAGTTTAAGTTGGGGGTGTTGGTGTGTCGGAGAATTTCAGCACATTTCAATACTAATTGCTCAGATTTTAGCTTGTTTTAATGCAATTATTTCCTTTACTTATGTAGTTTTGGTGTTTCTACAGTACATAATGACTAAAGACCCAAGAGCATGGAAATGGAAGCAAAAATACAAGAAAAGAGCAAAATATAGCAAAAATGTTGGTTTGCGACACACTATGTGATCGCAGATCATAGATGCGAGCCGCAAAATGCACACTCAAATCTCAGACAAAAACAGAGCTCTGGGTAAATATCAAGTCAAGAATGTGGTCCATTATGCGACCGCAGAACCTATCTGCGAGCCGCAGAGTGGACTGCAAATCAACCATGAAGGTCGCTGAAGGACGAAGATGCGATGGAAAATGCGATCGCATTTCTGCAATACTAATCGCATAATTGGAATGCAATGAAGATCTAAAAATAGGGTTTCAGTCTGCGATGGGGACGTTTAAAATGCAGACCACATATACGCTTTGCAACGAGAATGGAATCGCATTTCATACCTGAAACGGTATTTTTGTCCATTTTCTGTCCCGATTTTTAGTCCACTATAAATCGATTTATGATGGTTTTGTGGGCTCATCTTGTCTAGTCTTTGCACTACATTCCAAGACATTAATATTCCTCACTTTTGGAAGCTTTTAGGTGAAGATTCTCTTCTTTGTAAGCTTTTATGACATTAAATACTCTTTGAATTTTGTATTGTAGCATGAGTAGCTAACTTTAAATACTAATGTTGTGGACCCTAAATGGTTGTTATGTTAATGGGTATTTAACATTGAATATATATATAATGGTTGGTTGATATTTATTTATTTCTCGTACTTCATTTATTTTTGGTGTTTGCAAACATTAACATGTGCCATTAAATTCTACCTTGCTTGGGAAAGTGGGTTACAATTTGGTAGAAGTAAATATCAAAGACTCAAGGCTTTAAACATTATTTAATAAAATCTCTTAGGGATAAGTGGGTTTTATTTGGCATATAGTGATTGTTATTAATTGCAACTCTTTTACATTCGGGAAAATTATAAAGAGAAAATACTACCCAACTATTGGGAAATATTGGGTAGTCACTTAGGCATCATTTGCATATCAAAAGGACTGACCATTAGAAATATATCATATTAACACCGATACCATTACATTTCATTAAAGGGGACACAACCTTGGTTTCTTTATTACAGCTAGTTGTTACTTCAAAACAAACTCAATTCATACTCTTGTCACTATTAATCCACACTCTTGTAACTGTTAACTGGATAGAATTACGACTTTAGTCGAGCAACACACTATTCTAGTAACCTTTTCACACTTATTCCCTTTGGGATTCGACCCCAACCTTGTTGGGTTATTATATTTTACATCGACAGCCTTACACAAATTATAAAAGTTTAATTTGAGCATATCAATTGCTCACTGGGTCAGAGTACTCACATTACTCTCTGCACCGTGTGTGCAGATTCAGGCATAGCAAATTCCGCTCCTGAGCGTTGATCCTTCCAGAACAGGCAGTGATTTGGAGTTACGAGGTAGCTATTGACGTCCGCAGCCCCGTGTCTCCCCTATCCTTTATCATTTATGTTTTCTTTAGACTATTGTGTTGGACTTCAGACTTTGTAGACTCATAAAAGATTTTGTAGTAGCTCATGACTTGTTATACCCCGATTTGGGCTATGTCGGGATGGTTTCCCTTGTTTTTATCGCTGTTTTCTGCAATTATGGCTATCTTAAACATGTTTTAGAATTGTTTATGTTAATTCATTGTTTCAAAGGAGGTGTCTGCATTGTCCTGGCTGGCCTTGTCTTCACGAGAGGCGCCATCACGACCAGGTTCGGGAATTGGGTCGTGACAGGTGAATCGACTGAAATAGGAACATCATAGATGTGTCGCTTTCATGGTGGAATTTTTGGGTCTGCTAGTGTTTCCCAGAAAGTATGGGAATATTGATGTACGGATAGTTGGGGTCATCAACACCTTTCTTACCAATGCCAAATAGACCCTTGCACTCTTGATAGTGTCTGAAATATTCCGAGCTCTCACTGCCTATAAAGCTGGAGTTTACTTTTTTGAATGGTGCAAATTGTTGTTAAAAATATGGATGATCGAGCATCTATGTCATCGTCCTATGTACATGAATTATGGGTCGACAGGAAAAAGCTGCATAGAGGAATTCTATACAAGGGTCGACGGTTTCAAAATGCCAGAAGGGGTCGGAAAATGGACATCTTGCCTCCGCTCTATCACTGCAAATTAGATAGAATGGATGTTGGGGTGGCTTCCTGTTGATGAAATCATATTGCTAGCCACCAGTGACCACTTCCTCCTAAAGGGTCTCAGAAGTATCCGGCCTTATGCCCCGTATCGAGTTTTGAGGCAACGAGGGAGATGTCAAATAGATGCCAAAGATGAAGACCTCTGAATCTACACAGTCGAGATCCGTTCTGATCGTGAATTTCGTGAAGTAGTGGTTCGCCGAATCTGGAGTGAGTGCCAATATCTGACGGTGAATACCCGAGTACGGGATCTGTCCAAAGGTGAAGTCTCATCTGGTTACCTCGCTTGGTACAAAAGGGAAGTCGGACCCAAACCTGAACCCAATCATGATGACACCTCTCCTAGGGACAAGGCCAGCCAACTAAACCTAATTCATCCTTTTAAAAGAGTTAAACAGTTCATAAGCAGTTTAAATATGATTTATTGATAATAATTAGCGGAAGAACAACTCGACACAGCCCAAATCGGGGTGTCAATAGTCATGAGCAACTATTAGAATATGAACACAACTACAAGGTCTGAAATACACATAATAGGACAAGGAACGAAAAGGAAGAAAAGCGGTGTCGTGAAACGCTGCCAGTCACCTCGCTAAACTCCGATAACCCTACCTCCGATCAGCAAAACCTGCTACCGAGTGAACAAATACCTGCATCTGCACGCGAGGTGCAGGGAGTAAAGTGAGTACTCCAACTCAGTGAGTAATAAGGGTAAATAACAACGGAGCAGTAAGAAATCACGTAAAGCAAACCATCATGCTATATAGGAGCAGTGTAGAACCCTTGAGAAAAGCAGTGAAGCTGTGAAATCTTTAGAAATATCTTAGCTCATTTTATAACCTCTTTTGAAAATGACTTTTTCAACAATTAAGCAAATGAATGCAAAACAAATAGTGCAGATAAGCACAGAAGTCCGCCCCTCGGGCACCACACTCAATTAACAGATAATGTCAGGCAATCCGGTAGATATCACATGAAGTAGCACAAACAACAAGTAATGGCAGACAAATGAAATAAAGTAAACACATAGAACAGTACCAGTACCGCTACGGCGTGCAGCCCGATCCATATATTGCTGCGGCGTGCAGCCCGATCCATTTATCATCAACGGCGCTCACTAGGGGTGTGCAGACTCCGGGAAGGGCTCATACGACCCGAGCGCAATATCAAGCCATCTCATGGCATCAAGTCTAGGCCCTCTGCCTTATTTTAGTATTAGTATAAGACTGCTGCGGCATGCAGCCCGATCCAAAAGTATCCTCACACATAGGCCCTCGACCTTACTCGGTCAAAAATCACCTAAGCCCCTTGGGCAACAGTAAAATATGCTGCTCAACCCAAAAATTGTATAGGAAAGATTCATTTCAAGTGTTAAAGCAAAATAAATGTGGCTGAGATTTTTAAAACAGTAGAAAATACATGATTGAGTTCAAGTATAGAATTGAAACAGTGAGGAAATATCGACAAATATCCCCGAAGGTGCTCAAATAATTGGCACGAAGCCCAAATATGGCATTCAACCCAAATTATGATGATAACAAGTAAATTTCAGTCAAATACGCAGTAAATTCATCAATCAGGACGGACCAAGTCACAATCCCCAACGGTGCTCTACCCCACACTCGCTATCCTGCGTGCAACTCACCTCAATATAGCACTACGATGTGCAAATCCGTAATTTCAAACCCTCAGAATATCATTTACAAACATTACTCACCTCGAACCGGCTAAATCTCTAGCTCGCGATGCCTTTGTCTCTCAAATCTGACCAAAATCAACAACCTTGCCCGGCGACATGCCCGCTCATAAGAAACACAACTGAGAAGTCCTTCACTACTGAAACTATATAAATATGAGGAGTCTTAGCACTGACACTCATCACAAGAGCCCAAATAAGGAAGACAAATCCTTCCCAGCCGTCCGCTGGGTCATCGAAATATAAAAATCCCAATAGGACATAATCCGTCGAACATCGCCAACCAATCCGTGGCATTTTTTAGCATAGCCAACAACACCGTCTTATCGCAATAGTCCAGGATACCAAAACACGAAAACAGCCGGTCTTAACCCAATATCACTTCCAAGTCCAACGTACCAAGCATAAAAGATCTGCTCGAGTCTCCAGACACTGATAGTCACTAAACAGTGCCGATGCATATGATCTAAAACCATAACATAACCTAAATATGAGAACTTCCGGTCTCCAACCCCATTAGCACACAAATCACCATACCTGATCCCAAATTCTGCCATCCGAATGCATATCACACCTCAAGTACCCAATCATTCCATGAAAGCTATTATAAAATTCCCTTATTCCATCAAACAAACTCGGATACCAGCAGTCGATCTAATAAGAAAGTGCCGCAGTACTACTGAAGTACTATCAATTTACTCACATTACCTTTTATGAAATATATACCCTCGTTCAATCACTATGATTAGCGATACTATTCCCTTAATCAATTAAAGGTCATTCACCCTAATCATCTGAAGCTCGTTTCCCTAATCACCTAAAACTGCCCGAGCAGCCTAAGAAATTTATCACTTTTCATTCAGAACTGAACCGTAATCTTACACATGCAAATCTCAATCTTCCACAACATATCGCATATACAATACTATCCTATGATAACATGAGAACTTTATCTCCCTTCCAAACCACAAACATCTACGTACTCAACTAGTCAAGAGCTTTTAGTTGGTCCCACGTAGAAGAAAATCACTATCCATCTCATGCTCCACATGCCATAGAAAATTGTATATCTCCAAACCGCAGTAAAAACCATCAAGAACTTTCTGGGTTCCTCTTTGCACCAATCAGACCTGCCAGGACTGAATCCTTCTTAATCAACCAAGATATGCAAGCCATCAAAACCTAACAGCATTACCGCAAAATACTATAGGAACTCATTACCTCGAACACATACCATGAACAAATCATATCCTTACCATAACAGTCTGGTCTACTACCAAATTACCCCATTTATCTAAATTACCTACTAATTAATTTTCACCTTGAAATTTCTTTTTGTTGTAGTACTACAATCCTCAACTCAAATTTACCACATGGAACTAAGCGTAAATCCACACCATCTAAGGCTCATACGTGGCTGAATACTTTCTTAAACATTCACAGAAACACCACATTCAAGAATTTTACTCTGAGGAACTTCTTGCGAATCTAAATCCATTGCCTTTACCCTTCCTGGTACTGATACATAAAATCCCATAATCAACATAGGGATACCACAAGTCTTGACCTCTTCCAATGGAGACTCAGTTCCTAATCACATATGCAACTTTAATATACCCAATTGTTACATGTAGAATCTTGAACACATTAGAACCATTCTTGCTAGTCATTCACTTATTATTCAAACTGCAATTTACCTGATCAAATGAACAGAACCACCTGTGCCTCATTAGCACTCTAACACTGTAGGATATGACCTCATCCTAATACAAACAAAGATCTTCTTGCTCCATGCACTGAGCATTCTTTACCAACAACAGCTTAAGACATCCTGTGATTCTCACACATCTACGAAGCACCATATAACCTTTGTCAAAAATTTTCTTCACTCGTTCCATCCTCGGCTCAATTTCGCAACCATAACTGATTCGCCAGCATGCCTCAAACCGAAACCAACATAGCACATAACCGTGCTATTAGCTAATCAATAGAAAACTCCCCAACTTGGCTCGAAGCCATAGATCAAAACACACAATAACTCATAACGCATATACTTCATTGCCGCCTTAATACCATAGTGAGATTACACTCAATACTTCATAAGCTTATGCAAACACAAATCATCTAGAATTTTTAACTCTTCTACAAATCTCGCATTCACTCATACAATAGTTAAGCCCACTCTCTAGGCAATCAAATTTAGATTTCAACATATTTTTCTCACTTGTAAATGAGATCTTCTAATAGATAACATAAGGATCACACAACTTTAGAATACTCCTCAGGAGATGACCCACCTGCTTTGCCTCCAACTTGCATTTCTGTATACCTTCCATCGCCACAAGCATTACGCAGTCACTTGATCTTCCTGAGTCTGGACTCATACCACAACATGAAATTTACTTCACTCCCAACTAGGAGACGTGAAAAGATTCTTCAAATGCCCATAGAGAGGATACCTCGATATCCTTTGACTCTATATGTGTTCTTCGTCTTTATTTGTGTTCTTCATCGGACAACTTAGTTTCAGTTATGAATAGCTTCATTTGATCATATCTCTAACCGTTATATCATCCTTATTTATCCCTAATTATCCCTGATATCTCAAGTTCGACCCTGAAGTCCCCATCATCAAGGCTTGTATCCAGGCAGCAAGCCCCTCGGTTCTACCCTTATCTCGTTTTAGTTCGTGCTCCATTATTAAAATTCATAATACTAGCATCATGTGCCCTAAGAACTAACTCAATAATAGATCACGTATTTTTAGAGTCACATTCCATAAATTTAACTATCGTTACCATTTTCATGGTAAACAGTCACAAAAGGACCCTACACGCAGCCAGTTCGTCAACATGAGGCCGGATGCAACACTCGCGCCTGAGGCCAGTATCGCAGACGGCATAACAGGACCATGCACTTGAAGCTACCAAAAAATATAAAGGAATGCGGCAAATATCGAAGGAAAAAACCAAGAGAAATTCTTTTGTATTTGCACAAGTATTCACTTACAACAAACCTCGAGAGATTCTTACATATGATTACATTATACACAAAAGAGCGAAGAAATATAGGTAATATGCAATCCTAAGTATCTAGCATGTTTATGTTGCGCTTCCATTACCGCCCTATCAGGCGTATGACTTCAAACACAATATCTTCTGTATCTGATCCCTTTGGGGATCTCATCCTAAATCCTCCTAGAATGGTATCTCCAAAAGGAAGGATATAGAAGAGGGAGACGGAGGAGAAGAGCAAAAGGACAAAGAGATGCCGGAAGAAGACCGGAAATGGCTGGGTGAAAAGTTTGGCGAGTACGAACCCCGCCAGTACCACCATCTCGAAGCCATTCCTTGAAACATTTCCTCGGCCCGGTAGGCAACAGCCAGTGTAGACCATAACCATACCCCTCAGGAGTCCAAAGAGGATATAACATGCCAAGCCAATGAATGAGGGTGAGCAGCGGTGTATAATCCGAGCCCGCTCTTGAGTAGCGGCGCATTATCTGAATTTTTCCCCGGTTCAGAGTTGCTCCAGCTCATCCACCTTAACCCAGAGTTGCTCCAGCTCATCCGCCTTGCCCCAACCTCACCCCAGAGTTGCTCCAGCTCATCCTCCTTGCCCTTCAACTGGAACAACAACATTTCAAAGGCCGGAAAAGATAGAAAAAAGTATGGGAAGGAAGTACGGGCCAACACGGAAGGCGAAATACCTGTTTCTCCAAGAGGGTCTCCCGAGCGCGGCTTCGATCTGCCCTACACCTTAAAGAAATGAGTTTATTTTTCTTCACCGCTCAAAGAAGCTGGCTGGACTTCCCCCTTTCCCAAGCTTCCTGCAGATGGGTCCCGCGATGAAGCAGCTCAACTTTGAGCCTGTCAAAAGCTTGGAAGAGAGAAGCCAAGCGTATGAAGAAAAATGAAGAAAGTACCAGACCGAAACATCCCTACCATGGTCAAAAACTCAGCGCAAGGCCAAAACAATGAGCCTCGCTGAGGTCTAAAGCTATGTCCAATAAAGCTTCAGCCCCGGAAGCTAGCCGACCGATCGAGTCATTTCCTCTCATCCGCTACGGAGAAGGTGCATCATCAGAAGCCTTCTCATACTGCAGAACATATTCCCTTTTGCCAGCACTACTCGATTCTTGAACCGGAGGTCTCACCTCGAATGAACTCCCGTCACCTACAGTAAAGGAACCAAGTAGGTCAGCAAAAAGGAGGACTCCCCTAAAAGAGAAAAGAGAAGGGTGGGAAGAGAATGCCAGGCACCTACAACTTTAATTTACCTCCTACCTCCCTTTCGAAATATCTCGCCACTGGCGCCTATCATAAGTCCAGCATGATTCTAGCTTACGAGACCATTTGGCTAAGTCTGGAACCTCATCAGGCAACCCACGAATTACTATAAGCAAAAGACGGGAAGAAATCACTGTGAGACCGACCTCATATGAAGAAAAAGATAGCTCGAATAGAGTGCTCATGTGTGGAGCTCCATTTCTCAGGGAACGGTAGGAATTCTTTAGGGACGGTGTCAGTCGTCCGAACCCGAACGAACTGGCTTATCCGTTCATGGTCTTCATCCTCTTGACCACCAATCATAGGAGCTCGAGTAGACCTACGCTGAAGAGCAACCAGGCCTCAGAAGCATAATGGCCGGTGCAACCTTATGAGGTGACTAAGGGTGAAATCTATCCCAGCCTTATCGGCAAAGTATCTCATTGACCGTACTATGCTCCATATGAAGGGATAAACGTGTGCTAGCGTTACTTGATACCTATTACAAATATCAAGCACAACCTGATCGGGGGAACCCGACGAGAGAATACCAGTATACACGCTCAAGAAACCTTTAACATACATTATGACGTTCTCCTCGGGGCATGGGGCTTGTAGAACCACGCTTTCCCCCCATCCATATTTTTTCCTGAATGCCCCGAAGTCCTCCTCTGCCACCAAAGAGGTAATTCTCGACACATGCCCCCGGTGGCCCAGAATATTGGGAGGCTTCCCCGATATAACAATGCTCCTCGAGGCAGTGTACTCCGAATACCGCTCCTCCAATGTCAGAGGAGGGCCACTATCACCAATCGAAGACAGTATACAAGAAGGAGTCTCCTTCGTACGAGCATCAGACGTCGAAGCGGCGGCCATGGCCACGACAGAATAATGGTAAAAAGAGGATATCCAGGCAAATATCACCTGAAGCAGAAAAGTGGAGAAGCTCGCGGAGGGCACCTGGCTCAATTGAAGAGACCGATTTATCAAAGAAAGAAACTGCAGAATCATCGCCTGAGGGAGAGATAGACGAATATATAAGAGCCAGGCAACAATCGACCTATTGCCCAAACATACCAATTAATTTTGGTCGCGTTAACGTCACCCTCCCCTTGGGGAACGCAATGGCGGAATTACTCCAGGCTCCCACGTAATTCATAAAAGTAGCGGAAAGACCTCGGGGAACCCCCGATGTCTTATCGCAGAAGCTATCATCTTAACCTCAGCTACAAAATACAAAAAGGCTCTGAAGGCCCGATAACCAGTGCCAGAAAGCAAGAAAAACTACCGGAATAAAGGCTCCCTCCAAATATTAACAAAACAGTCATATATCTTTGTAGTATTGATTTCCCGGAAGGGAGAACATATGAAACAAAAAAGAAAGAAGAAGGGGCATACAAAAAAGAGAAGGGAAGGCTCGGAGACTACTTTTCACCGCTATACTCTTCGCCCTCATCAGGAACAACTAAACGCTCCAGTGCCTCCTCTGTCGTACGGGCCTCGTTCAGGTCGGCCGATAACTCGAAGCCCCGGGCCTTAAGTTCTTCTAAGACCTCCATCCTCCCTTTTGCCTTGGCATGGTCAACAGTACAGTTTAGTTTCTGCTCGACCGCTAGGGATATAACTCGAGCCACCGCATGTGCCATGGTCGCGTCTGCCTTGTAAGCAGCAGCGTCTCGTTCCACATTGAGCTTAGCCCCTGCCAAAGCAAATATCTCCTTGCTGGCTTTGAAAGAAGGTTTTATGATGTCGCCAACTCCCCAATTGCATTCTCATTCCACTCCATCAGCCCGGAGACCTCTTCTTCCAACTCGGCGATCCTTGAGTTTCCCTGGTCAACCTTCGCTATGAAGCAAGACGGCAAATGTGTGAACATAAAACACATATATAGATACCAAGCGGAGGAGCAAATATAAAAGAGAAAAGAAAAATACCTATGCAGTAAGAGCGGTCTTCTCCTGAAGTGCCATACTTAAAGAGGCTCGAAGCTCCTTCAACTCCTCATCTCCCCTGACGCCTCGATACTCTGAGGCTTGCAGTTTTGAAGTGATGGCATCATGGTCCTTCTCGTGGCGTGCAGGTTCCCCACGGAGCCGAGAGATGACACGCTCGTATATCTCTTTGCACTACGGTGCAATAAGGAAATTCAGAAAAATGATGAATAATGCCCGATGGCGAAGAGAAACACTCAAAGAGAAATTGTCACCTGCCGTAGGGTTTTCTCTGCTGCATCGACGGTGCCAGATATGTCAAGGTCAAATTCATCAGGTACGCTATCGAGGATGTTGGCAATAAAGCCTTCCCCTACAAAGGAAGTACCGGCCGTGGCACCAACCATCCTCCCGGCATCTCTTAACTCTCCTGATGAGGCTGAACAATTTTGGGTGAAGTCGTTCAGGTCATCAACTCCGTCGAATATCGGCCCATGCCTTGGGAAGGCTCCGAACTCTATCCCATCTAAACTCGTAGCCCTACTGGCAAAAACAACGTTGAATCTGGTCGAGCGGTTAGAAACCACATCGGTGTCCTTATCAACAACCTCCGGCTCCTTAGCCTTGTTGGCCCTCGCCGTCCCGGACTCAGCAGCCTCCAATTGGGGCACCTACAAACCCCTCTCACTGGTCCTCAACCTCCTCCTTAGCGGACTGCCATCATTGTCATCTTCCCCGCCTAGACTAGGATCTGGGTCAGAGCTTGGGACAGTAATCTCGTCATGTCGGGCAACGGCCACTCTTATTTTCCTTTTCTTGCTCGTGCCGAACACCAATGCCTCCTTTTCACCACCAGGGGATGGCCTAATCAGAATCTTTTCTCCAAGGCATGCATCAACATGATGATTGGAGCCTAAGGAAAATATAAAATATGAGACACGTGTAGAAAAGAATCCTTTCCATGGTTCTTGGCCACCCAGCACTTATTGACCATGATGGCCCAGAATCGGAGATGATATGGGAACCTCCTGTCCAAGCACTCAATCCACCTCACCAAGTCTAGAACCTCCTCGGGATGCCAAGGAGAAGCTGGAGAAAGTCGCCAAGAGGTTATCACGAAGCTCGAAAGAAAAGTTGAGAAATGACTAAAGGGAAGATATACTTACGCTGAAAGTTCCACCGTTCGGGAAAGGGCCTCCATTAGACCGGGATAATGTCTGAGGTGCACTCCCAAACAAACCTGCTCATCCACCCCCGGTCCTTCTCCTTATCGACGCTTGAAAAGAAAGGTTTCTTGGACAGTTTCCAAAGCTTGATCAAGCCTCGATATAGACGCCGATGGCATAATACGATCAGATGGTTGAGGGTGAAAACTTCACTAGCCATCTCCTCTTGTCAACTATGAGGAAATGATCCCTCATAGTTGCTCATTTTGCCTTTACCCGAAAACCCGTTGTGTTTCCAAGCAAAAAGGGGTACCTATGAGCACGTGGTTTTTGCCCTATACGAGATACTCCTATAAAACCCCAAGAAAATAGATTTTTCTTAATTATTTTGTATTTTCAGGAATTTTGTAAAATTTTATTAATTGTTTGCATTTTTGTGCAAGATTAATTTTTATTTAAATCATGAAAAATACCAAAAATACCATGCATTGAATTTAGGTATTATTTTTAAATTTGTTAGGATTAATCAGTAAGTCTTTATTTTATAAAAATTGAAAATAACAAAAAAAAAATAGCTCATTTTTACATTTTTTACCTTTTAATTTTTAGGTTATTGATTTTTCTCTTTTAATCAAGAATTAAGTAACTTCTATAATTTTTTCAATAATCTAATTGGTTTAATTTTACAATTTAGATAATTTAGGATTTTAATTTTAGGATTTTTAATTAAAGAAAAAAAATAAAAGAAAAGGAAATAAAAAGGTTAATTGAAAAAGGGTTTAAACTTTGAATTTGGGCTGATTTTATGCCTAAAACTGTTCCCAAATCAACCCAAACCTAGGCCCAAATCTGATTTTACCTATTCCACCCAAGCCCAGATCTTCCCCATACCCGGTCCACCCCTTTAATAAATTAAACGTCATCGCTTCCCTTCCCCTTAATTCCAGTTTGATCCAACGGCCCGCAACTGGTCTCTTTCTTCCCATATAAATGTCTGAACGAACCCTCCTAGCCCCCAAAAATCCCTCCCACTTCTTCTCTCTCACTCTCTCTCTTACCTCTCTGAACCTCTGCCGCTAGCCGCCGCTGAAAATCGTCCCACGGCGGCGGTGACTCCCCAAACCCCACCAAAATTACACCCTATGATCCCCTTTCCCTACCCTTTCCAAATCTCCAAGCCATCGCCTCCAAATCCCTACCACAAGCTTCGAATTTTAGATCTAAATTCGGAATCCCAAAATCCTAGATCACCCAAAAAGCCCCAGATTCACACCATATGATCCCTAGCCTTCCCTCGCCACTACCCTACCCTTGATTCCACAAATATCCTTGCCAAAATCCTCAAATTCAAATCTATGAAAAAAAAACCAGAAAAACCCTAATTCCACTTGTTCGTCCTTTTTGAGTTTTCTTTGGATTGTTTCGGGATTCAACGTTGTTGAAAGGACATACTGGTCAATCGTTCTCAACAAGAATGGTTGGTTAGCATATTTTTTAGCCACATCGAAGGAGTGGGAACTGCCGGATTCCTCTTGGTATTTTCCTTCCTCCTTTTCCTTCTTTCTTTATTATGTTTCTTTAATTTCTGCGTGTGAGTAGTCATAAGAAATTTAGTTCAATATCTGTACAATTTATTTAGTTCACAGCATGTCTAACTATTAAAAAATCATTTTTAGTTGTATAGCTTAGTTAATTCGATCACCGTATAGGTTAATTAGATTAATTATTAGGTTTTTTTGTATCACCATGTTTGCGTCTTTGTTTATTACTATTTCTGCCACCAATGTTTGTTAAAATTTAATCTTTATTGAGGGTTAATTAGATAAGCATTTTCGTTTACTAATTAGTTTAGTTTTAGGTTTAAATTGTATCATCATGCTTCTATTTGTCATTTCGATTTGAATTTTGGATCCCGTTTGGTTTCTGCCTCTGTTTGCTTTGATCTGTAAATCACTAGAAACTTATAGTGACCTAATTAAACTAAAAGAAAACTTAGGAAAATTTCAAAATTTTAAAAAATAAATATCTAAAAGAAGAAAGTTCTAGAAGTGTACCAGCTATCCAAACTGGTTTTAAAAGATGTTGAAAATGGACAACTTGACATTTTATCCTCTACAAATATGTTGTACTATCTCGGAAATTTTGGGTAGAATACTCCTTAGATGCCTTTTTTGGATATGCACTATAAAAAGAAAGTCATCACTCATTTTCACACACTCTCATTAGCATACAAACCTAAAATTTCTTTGAAACAAAGATCTAGTTCTAGCTTTTTCCTATTTTTCTCTTCATAAGATTTGGAAGGAATTTTTTCTTTGAGTACTGGTTTTTGAAATCAAGTTATATTTTGATACTGAAGTTTGTGGGGTGATATACTGTTGATTTTCCCAGGTTATTTCTATCATCACTACTAAAATTCACTCTTCTATTTTTTAAATTTTAGCTGCTCTTTTAGTTGTTGTTTCTGCACTCAAATATGTGAAACTCCCATGTAAATCTTCTTAGAATATACAATGAGAGTTTGAATCACTGAATGTATGACCATACCTAAATTATATGTGTTCTTGGTGGGTTGACTATCATATCTGCTTACAACTTCTTTATAATATTCACTAGTTATCTTGTTTGTCCATCTTAGATTAAAAGAATAAACCAGGACTGATATAGTGTCCATTGAGGAGTAATTTATATTGTAAAATTTGGTAACCCATTGTTAAGCACTTATTCTGTAGTAATAAATGATTATGACTTATTGTTTCACTCATTTCATACTGTTCATGGCCAATCTGATGCACAAGAAAAGTCTAGTGGCTTTTCTCCTTGTAATTGGAGAATACACATCTCAGGAGTCTGTTGAATAAGGATTAGTGTTCGGATGGAAGTTGAAAGAAGCGCCAACATACATGTTTAGGTTCATTGGTTATAGCTGAAATTGAAACTCACTAGCTATAGTTAGTCAGCAATACGAGATTTTAAAATATTTGAAGTTTAAATCTCGAGACAAAGGAGGATTGGATTTCAGAATCTTATTTGTATAGCAAATCAGTTATTTTAAAATTTAACATTATTGTAATATTTGAATCCGTTATAGTTAAATATGGGTATCGTTGATTTTGTAACATTGAATTAGTTACCCTTTGAGATTTTGGTGCCTACAAAACTTGTCAGGCCTGGCAAGCACTCATGCCCATATCTGTGGAATTTATTTATATCCAACTTTCGAGTTCAATGATAGAACTCATCTAACAGGCAGTGTTGGGTTCAAGCATTCATGGGACTAGGCCATTGGGCCCGGGCACTACACCCAACAGCTTGACCTTGATTATTAAGGTTTATTTTGTAAATGTCAGTATTTTATGTCTTGCAAATCATGTTAGTGAAATTAATCTTTCAACTTGGATTGTATTTTTGAAAATATTTGTTCCCGATTTTCCTGTAACAAAGTGAATCATTTCTGCAATTCTTTTGGCGAATGGGTAAGCTTTAGAATGTAAAGGGTAGGTAGGTCCAGCTACTTAACAGTTGTAACTGGCCCCGCCTAATACGAGCTCAATGTGAGCCGGATTTTGGGTAGAAATCAGGCCTATCAAGGCCTTTGAATTTATTAAACTGTTCGGCCAAATTTTGAGCTCCGCACGGTTTCAAGGATTGATTGGTCATTTGCTAAATGATAAAATGGGCCACTGTCGGCCTCAAACCTCTCATCAAAAAGGATTGAAATACATATACTCCAAAACATGTTCGTAAATAATAACTTTTGTTAAGTTCAAATTAGTTTTAATTAAGAGCACCCGTTAGTTTGCCTTAATTTAGTACACACCTTTTAAAAATAAGTTAATGTGTGCCATACGACAACAAAATCCATAACCTATGGCCCTCACATATATAAAAATTAGTTTATAAAATGCCTTGAACTTTCGTATTTTGCTTTAGGCGTATTAATTAAATAATTATCATAGCTACGGGTACGGGTTCTATGACATAGTCGTGACGCTTAATTACTAAAATCTGGGGGTACATTTATGTGACTCGGTCATAATTTAATTTATCTTTAATAATTTAAACATGTTGTAGTTCGTGGGTACAGTTCTCGCGACATGATTCGCAATATGTAATAAATAATTAAAAGCGGTTTAAAAATTTAAAATGCACAATAGACATAAAACATGTAGTCAATCAGATAATAGGCCAATTATTAACAGTTTAAACGACCGTGCTAGAATCACGGAACCCAAGAATGCCTAACACCTTCTCCCGGGTTAACAGAATTCCTTATTTAGAATTTCTAGTTTCGCAAACTTTTAAATAAAGTCAAAATTTCCTCGATTTGGGATTTTAAAATAAATCGGTGACTTGGAACACCGAATAAATTATTACAAACGGCGACTCTGAAAAATAAATAAAATAATTCTATTTCGAATAATGTCACTTAAATTGGAAAAACTCCCTTATATACCGCCTTTCGAGTGGTAAGAAAGGAGGTGTGATAAAAGAGGTTGTAAATCTCTGTATGAATAAGGTACACCTTTTCGAACTCACTTTAAGTAGTTTAGTTCAATTATAATGGATCTAATGAACGCAAGTATAAGAATTGTGAGTAAGGATCAAGCCTTGATTGTGTTATTCTTTGCCTCTGTCTTACGATACTTTTGCTGATGCATTGGTATTTGGAAAAAATAGTATTTTACTAAAAGATGTTAGTACACTAAAATCTCAAAATTTAAAAAAGAGCTATTCTTAAAGGAGAACTAAGGGTGAAGGTTTTGTGAGTAGAGGAAGAACACAATAGGACTTTAATGAAAAATTCAACTACTATATTGAAGTCTAGAGCGGACGGAAGTAGAACTTCTATGAGTGCGGGGAGAAAGGTCACTACACGAGAGATTGTACTAAGATTAAAAAAGAAAACGAGAAAAGCAGAAAATAGATAAAGTGTGTAAAGGTCTATGGTACTCTTGAAGGATAAGGTGAATTCTAGACTGTATTATCTTGATGCCAACGTAGTTGAAGGGGAAGCTATTATAGCTTTTGGAAAGAGTGATCTGAATCAATCTCAGTTGTGGAACTTGCGACTTAGTTATATGAGTAACATGGGATTGTCTTTGTTGAGTAAGCAAAAATTACTGGATGGTATAAAAATGAAGCTTTGAATTTTTTGTGAATATTGTATGTTTGGTAAATAGACAAGTATGAAATTCAACAAGAAGGCAAACCACAATACCAAAGACAACTTAGATTATATATATTTAGACTCGTGGGGTCCAAACAGAATTTCTGCCATAGTGGTGCCAGATATTTTATGATTTGTTTGAAGATTACTCAAGAATAGTTTGGGTATATATTCTGGAAATAAAAGATGAAGCATTTTTGACATTTGTTAAATGAAAGACGATGGTTCAGAGGTAGATGGAAACAAAAGTTAAGCGTCTTCGAACTAATGATAGGTTGAAATTTTGCAATTCAGAGTATAATAATCTCTGCAGTAGAGAAAGCATATTGAGACATTGTACTTGTGTCAGAACACTTTGTGATAGAATGTAAAGTATGCTTTCACACTCATGTATAGTAAGAAATTTTTGGCCGAAGCTATCAATACAACTTGTTATTTGGTCAACAAATCTTCATTTATAACTATTGAGTTCAAGGCTCTTTTTGAGGTATGGACTGATTCGCCTGCTAATTATTCAAATTGAGGATATTTGATTATCCTGCTTATGCTCATGTGAGGGATGAAAAACTTGAATTGAAGGCAAAGAAGTGTATATTTTTTGTGTATGGAACTGAGTGAAAAATTAAAAATTGTGGTGCATATATCATAATACTCCATTATTTTGTCATTAGTAAGGATGTGACATTCAATGAATTTGCCTCACTGGATAGTTAGAGAGAGAATGTAATAGCTAGAATAGATCGCGGTGTCAGTGATCGCATACAGTTAAAAATAAAATCTCTACTAGCTAGCCTAGTAGTTCAAAGGGAGAAAGTGCAAAATATTGATCAAGAAGATAATGTTAATACACATGTGCGATATCAACCATATAGCATTGCAACAGGCAGAGAGAAAAAGAGATTAACCAACCAACTACAAAATTTTGCAAATGTAGTTGATAAATCTTCTTGGATTTATGAATCTTATTTTACCAGTTGTAGAGACCGTTGATGTACTTGAGCTTAATAGCTATCCAGAAGCTATGTCGAGTGCAGAAGAAGATCGATTGATTGGTATTATAACTGCAGATATTGTGTCTCTTAATAAGTTTAGGGGCTGCCTAGACTTGTAGCATGTTTGGACAAGTTTCTTTTTGACCAAAAGTATTTTTTTGCCGAAATTACGTTTTTGTCCAAATTTAAATTGTTTGGCTAAACCTTTAGAAGGAAATAGTGCATTTGAGTATAAGTAGAAGTAGTTTTCGATAAACAGAAAAAAGTAGCTTCTTGCTAATAGCATTTTTTTGAAAAGTACTTTTGAGAAAAATACACTTAGAAGCACTTTGTAAAAGATTGATCAAATACTAATTGCTACTCAAAAGTACTTTTCAATTTGATTATCCGAAATCAAATTACTTCTCATCAAAAGTACTTTTTTGAAAAGCACTCATGAGAAAAATACTTTTCAAAATAAATTAATTGTAGAAGTACGACCAAATAGGCCATTGGTTGATGTGTGGGACAATAGACAGAGCCTTTGTGAGGGCTGGGAACAAGGCAGAGAGACGTGTTCCTGTTGATGAAGAGAATTCAAGCCTAGAGAAGATTTGTTATTTAAGTCTTGATCTTTTCTTGTATTTTTAGGAAACTCGTAATCCTTATAGGTTTAGAAACCCATTGTTCTAATAGATTTAAAAAAAATATTTTATTTTCCTTGTCGGATAAGGAGGGGACTATTTGAGATCTATATATAAGGGTTGTAGTTACGTTGGGGATTCTCGAGATTCCCGGTGTTTTTCTCATTCATAGTGAAATATTCCCTCTGGTTTTGCTCCGAGGATTAGGCTTAGCCGAACCTCGTTCAATCATTGTATTTTTTTTCTCTATTTGTTTTATGCGTGATTATGTGCTAGTTAACCCACGATCTTCTATAATAATTTTAAATTTTAATTTGTATAAATTAGCATGAGATACATGTACAAAGCATGTGTCCGAAAATTAGTTACGTTGGAGGAAAGTAGTGAGCAATGATGTAAAGTGGCAAGCTAATTAATAAAAAGCAAGATGGCAATTTTTGAACAATATTAAATTGAATTGTAAGAACACGTTTCCAAATTAACAATTATATCAAGGAAATTAGCAACGCCAAAGGTACTGGTGTGCCATCATGTGTTTTAACCTACATCACATGCATGCCTATTTAAGCAGCGAAGATTACTGCCTGCTTTCCTTTGTAAACTTAATTCACTTTAGTGTACAACTAACTAAGGTTAGAGGAAAATGAGCTCTTTGTTAGCGTGCCAAGCTCAGCTCCTTATCCCATCCAAGTCCTCTAATAAGTTGGGTCTTGGATCATCATCTCCATCTCCATTGAATTCATCATTACCTGCGCGTGGCCGTTTCTGCAAGATTTCAAACTCACTAAGCCAACTAATTGATGATGATCGTCGTCGTATCCAACTAATAGATGACCCAGCTGAATAGCTAAATATCCCTAAACATGTTGCTTTAATAATGGACGGAAACAGGAGATGGGCTAAGGCTAGAGGCTTACCTGTGCAAGAGGGTCACAAGTTAATTACTCAAAAATTAAAAGAGATTTGTAACATTTCTTCCAAACTGGGAATACAAGCTATCACTGCTTTTGCTTTCTCTACTGAAAATTGGAGTCGTTCCAAGGTAGGCATCCTACGTTAATTGGAAACTCCAAAGTTTAACCTCATTACTATTTAATTTGTTGGCCTTATTGGAATTTCAGATTTGTTTTTTCCGTTATTTATTTTGAGCAGGAGGAGGTTGATTTCTTGATGCAACTGTTCGAAGAGTTCTTTGAAGAATTTATGAGGTAATTGTTTGGTTTAATACTTACAGACACACAGAAATATCTTCAATATTCTCATTACTTAAAATAAACAGGGTCGGTGTACGAGTGTCTGCTATTGGAGACAGGTCCAAACTTCCCATCACTTTACAGAAATGCTTAGAATTGACAGAGGAAACCACAAAAGCGAATGCAGGACTTCATCTTATGATAGCAATAAACTATGGAGGACATAATGACATGTTACAAGCAACTAAGAGCATCGCCAATAAAGTAAAGAACGGTCTTCTACAGTTAGAGGATATCGACAATACATTATTTGAGCAAGAACTAGCTACCAAGTGTACTAAGATTGCTAAACCTGATTTACTTATAAGGACTGGTGGAGAACAGAGAATCAGTAACTTCTTATTGTGGCAGCTCGCTTACTCTGAATTGTACTTCACAAAGACACTATTTCCAGACTTTGGAGAAGAAGCTCTCAAGGAGGCCATACTTTCTTTTCAAAGAAGACACAGACGTTTTGGTGGACACACATACTGAAACATTATTATTCCTTTCCGTCCTTGTATCTCAGCTTATTTTGTGTGTTTTAATAAATGATTTCTTTATGCAGCATGTTTAGGAAGCAATTTGTTTGATTAATTTAAAAGGTTAGAAAGAAAGGCAAAAAAGAGGACTGATCTAAAATAGAATGATATATTATATATTGATCGGCTGTATAATATGTATGTTTATGGAGGTGACTGCATGCGCTCCTCAATTGCATGATATTTTCTAGTGATCATGCTCAACTACACAGAGAGTCAGAGGCAGCATTATTGTTGATTGTTAATGGACTTCTTACCCAATTTCTAAAGCTAACAAAACTAACGGGATGATAAATAGTCTTTCTCTTTTAGTTTCTGCCTTTGTGAACATTACTCTTTCATGTTTACGTAATTAAAATTATATGTATAATTTTATCTCAACAGATAGCATTTTTATTAAAAAAATTCTTTTTGCCTTGAAGATTATTTATTTCTCTGATATTTGTGTTATATTTAATTGTTGTTAAACTTTAGAACAGTAAAGATTCTTTTTATGAGGAAAGGAAAAACTCCAAATATGCCTTTGAACTATGCGAGCGGATTTACTCATCGTTAATATTTTGGCACAAACATGAATACCATCCAATATTTTCTCCAAATATTCCTTTATTTTAGACAGTCCGTGTGGAGGGAATATTTGGTCCCACATGCATACTTTGAGGGCATATTTGGCCCATTAAATTTCTTAAGTTTTATGTTGTTGAGTTATTCTTGTTTATTCATGATAATTTAATGGAAGTTTATACTGATAAAATCTCCCCTCAGATTGATTGCTTTCTTTCTATAACTCTTAAATACGATCAAAGAGCAGCAAATTATGGAAAAACCTAAACCACTTGTTGGAATACCGTAATAAAATCTCCACGTCCTCATATGGCCAACGACTAAATAGCAACTCTCGGCATCACTATAATAAAAACTACTACAACAGACAAGTGTAGCCACCATAGGTAATAACAAATAAATTGCACCAATCAATTGTGTTGAATCTCAACTCAATAGGAAAAAATAAATAACTTACTCGCTCTGTAGAAATAAAATATGATGCACTTTGCTTAGGAACAACGATAAGCATGATTTAGGAACAGAGAGAAATAAAGTGTAACAAACCATAAACCAATCGTTGAAGCGAAGCCTCTCATAATTGGCCGGCCACTATATTTGTTTCTCTCTAACAAAAAGATTTAGGTTTTTCTACACTTTGCTTCTCTTTGTTCGTGTATTTAAGATTTACAGAAGGAAAACATCGATTTGAGAGGAATTTTATTATTATTTTTTTACTTTGCCTTGAACCAAACGAGATAACTCAATAACATAAAAGTTTAAGAACTTTAATGTTGCAATTATAACCTCATAGTATGCACGTGGAATAAAAAATGCCCCACATATGGGCCCTTTAAAATAAGAACACATTTTGAGCAAGTATTGGATGACAGGTGCATGTTTTGTTTGTGCCAAAGTATTAACTACAGGTATATCCGGTCAATTTCACATAATTCAAGAGCTTATTTTAATGTTCTCTGAATGGAGGAAAGTCAAGAATATAATGAGCACTTAGATGTAATTTTACTTTTAAAATTATTTCAAATTGGGTCTATGTAATTTTTTTGGTTAAAAGTTTTTACAACGAATTTTTTGGATTAAGATTATTGTTTTGCAAGATCGCACTCTATTTTAATAATAAAATATATTTTAAATGGATAAAAATAAAATATTGGAGTTCCTTTATTTTTTAGGGGCAAATATGAGCCATGTATTACAAATAAGGGCAGACTTTGGACCAAATTTAAATGGAGGACAAATCTGTTCTATTACTCATTGTTGAGAGACAAATCTGAGCCAGTTCATTAGCGACAAGGACTTATTTGAAATCAAATTAAAAATAAAGACCAAATTGCTCTATTTTCCATAGTTGAGTTACATTTTTGGCCCTCTTTTTTTACCTTTTATTATATACTTAAATTAACCATTATCAAATTGACACGCTGGTAGGCAGCAGAGATTCAATCAAATTAAAAAATACATCACATGTTCATTTTACACACTACTCGATATTTTATATTTTTGAAGTGTGCTAACTGCTAAGAAACACAGTCAACAAACAACCACCATTAGAAGGATGTATAAGATCTTTATTAATTCCAGACTAAGGTGGCAATTGCAAAGTAATTTGGTAATTGTCACCACCCAATTCTCACTCCGTAAGATGTCGTGACGGTATTTCGTCTCTGCAACTAAGTAAGCCTAACATTTGCGGAAATAACAAAAAAATTAAAGCAAAACTCCAACAACGAACCGTAACAGATAATTAACTAACTGATAAAAGTGCCGCTCGGCATGTACAAGAACCAACACTCGAGTATACTCTGTATTTTCCCAAAATTCGGAACATCAAAAGTCACAAGCTATAGAAGAAAGCTAGTATCTCTATACACCAGCGTTAAATAAAAAGGCACTGAAAGGTAAATAACGAAGGGGGATCAATAGAAGGGGACTCCGAGGTCTGCGGACGCGGCGGCTATACCTTGAAGTCTCCAAATCTTGCTGCTCACTGAGGACGTGGCTAATAAGAAGTACCTAGATCTGCGTATAAACATGTGCATAAGGGTATTATGAGTACACCATAATGGTACCCAGTAAATGCCAAGCCTAACCTCAGTCGAGTAGTGACGATGTCAGGTCAGGGCCCTACTCGTATATATAAAATAATTAGGGCAGAGAAATATTATAGTGTTATAACAAAGTGGAACCGCATGAAATAAATGTACATCACACATGGATAAAACAACAGGGGATCTCCCGAGATACCATCACGTAGTCCCAAAAGTAAATATGCAAGGAGATCTCCCGAGGTACCACCTCGTAATCTCAAAAGTAAATGTGCAGAGAGATCCCCCGTGGTACCACCTCGTAGACTATAAAGTAAATATTCAGGAGGATCTCCCGAGGTACCGCCTTGTAGTTCCATGTAATACACAGCTTAAACCGATAAATACAACAATTAACAGCAAGAATTCTACAGTTAAGGCTAGTACATGTGAGCACGTGATTTTTGCCCTAAGCAAATTATTCCTAAAAATCCAAACAAAATAATTTTCTTTATTTTACAGTTTTTGTTGATATTTGTTGCATTTTTGTGTTAATTAGTTGCATAATAACTCATAAACATAATACAAAATATGCATTTACATTAGAAATTTAATTTTATATTTTTAGTATTAAGTGGGTATTAATTCATTTTAGGACAATTTGAAGAAAATCACAAAAATAGTTCATTTTTAGCATTTTGATTAGAAATTATTACAAAATAGTTATTAATTGATTTTAGGATTTAATTAGTTGGATTAGTTTAATTTTTCAATTTTATAAATCTGAAAAAAAAATAATAATAAGATAAATTTAGAAAAATAGAAAAAATAAAATACCAAATTGAAAACAAAATACAAAATGTGATACAAAAGGAAAATGGACTGTTAAAAATTGGGCTAATTACCCTAAGCCCAAAGCAAATACCCACGCCCAGGCCCAAATAATGCCCTACCCGGTCTGCCCCCCCATGTAGCCAAACGATCTCGTTTTGGAAAAGCTAAATCTGAGCTGTTGAAACCTGGTGATCCAACTGTTGTGTGGCTTAATTTCATTAAAAGGAAACGACGCCGTTTAAAGCCCAAGGAATCTGAGCCGTTTAAATGATTTAATCCAACGACAGTGGATGATTGTTACATTTTAATATATATCATATACCAAATTAAAATCAGAAATATTTTTCACCCTTTTCTTCTTCCCCTTGTCCCGCCGCCTCTACTTCCTTGTCAACCCGCCGGAATCCTATCGGCGGAAAACGTCATCTACGCCAACCGCCCCCAAAAATATACCACAGGACCGCCTTAAACCCCTGATCCCACCCCTCTATTTCTTTTCCCTCAAATCCCTCCCCATCGTTTCAAATATTCAAGATTGTGTCGCCGGAACCCTAATTCCGGCGAACACAACCTTACCCAATCCAACCCAAAATAACACCAGACCACCGCCTAGCTTCCCTCAACACTATTATGAAGATCTTGAACCTTAAAAACCACTGGAGCGACTCGAATAAGAGTTTGAAGTTCTCCGGTGAGTCAAGGTTCAAAAAATTTTGCCGCCAAGTTCTCCCTTTACTATTTTTTGAAGATTCTGGTAGATGGTCAAGCGATTAAAAATAATAAAAGCTAAGTTATTCTCCTCTTTTCTTTATTTCTGTTTCTTTTTATTTTTTGCATGCATCTTTGCTTTTTAGGTTTTATCATGAATCTTGATTAAATTCTGCTTGTTTAGTTTTAACTAGGGTTTACTGATATTTTTATAGTATCTTTTAGTTTAAAATCAAAATTGATACTGTTAAGTTTCTGTTTAATTAGTTTTGATAA
The DNA here is from genome assembly GCA_026770625.1 of Nicotiana glauca. Taxonomy (NCBI): domain Eukaryota; kingdom Viridiplantae; phylum Streptophyta; class Magnoliopsida; order Solanales; family Solanaceae; genus Nicotiana; species Nicotiana glauca. Next base: position 115,348 of record MU678253.1, read on the forward strand.
ATAAGTAATTAGATATTAATATTAGGATAATTAATAATAGATTTTGGTTTAAATTCTGATTTAGTAAATAAAATTGATATCAAATTAGTAGAATTGGATTTTTATCGAGACAGTGTAATTTTAATTATTTCTTTTATTAGTTTCTGATATTAATATGGTAGATTAGTTATAGATGTTTGAATTTCGATTAGTAGTTAATTAATGATTTGTTAAAATTTTGATTAATTTAATAAGAAGGTTGTTATAATTGATAGCTTAATCCGGCAATTCAGGGGTTAAAGGGGTTGAAGGGCAATAGGTCCATTTAGTAAATCTGACTTAATTTCAGGGGTATTTTGGGAATCCTAAAAAGGGCTATTAGTAATAAATCAAAGGAAGTGGGGGCATTTTGGGTATAGAGTAAGGGTAATTGGGTAGATTTTTAAGATAAGTGAGGGCAAATAGGGGCTTACACTAGGTTAGAAGATTCTAGATTGGGGTGTTAGCATAATTTTTCATAAATAAGGGTAGTTAATTGAATTACGAGTAAAATAATAATGGTATAAGTGAAATAAAAGAGGGACTAAAGTATAAAATCTGAAATTTAAAATTTCCTCCAATTCTAATTCTATAAATAGGCATTGATATGCCTCATTTTATAAGTTTTGAAAATCTGAAACCTTTCCCCAGTAATTTCTGCCTCCTTAGATCCAAATTTCACAATTAAACATTCCAAAAAGCTCAAAAACATTAGAAATTAGTAGAAAAACGCTAAAACATCACTGTTTCATTGATTTTTGGTTCAATTTGAAGGCTGTATCTCGATTCTCTTTGGTTCTGGTAATTGGAGTGCTGATGAATTTGCATTGAAATTAGTCGAGTGTTTCTTCTGTTGGTTTCTATCATTTGCTGTGGCTTAATTCCGGAGTATTGAAGCTGTGATTGCATTTTTATCCTTATCCTGTTGCTGGCTGTAAACTATTGTTGATACTGCTATTTGCTCGTCCTACTGCTAATTGATTCTACTTTTTCTTAATTCTGAAATTCCAGGTATTATTTTGCTTCAGCTTGAAGTTATATCCATGTGAAAGGATCGTTTGAAGTTTATGAATTACATATGTGTTTGAGTTCTATACCTCGGTTCATTGAATCTTAATATCGATTGTCAATTGACTCATTTGAATTTATCTCAATTGTAATAGTAGATTAGATTGTAATAGACTAGCAATTAGATTTTGTGTGAGATTGAATGTGTAGTGAAATGATTTGATTCACTATTAGTTATAGTTGATTCCTTGTTATACTTCATGACAGTGAGAGCATAATAATTAGCTAGTCAATTTTGATATTGACGGAGTTGTATTTTAAAAAAAAAAAAAACTGGACTGTAAAGTTCCTTTTTAGTTTATTTGTTAATCTCAATTGGTTTAATTAGATTTTATTTTATAATATTAAAACTGGATAGGTATTAGACTATTGTTAAACTGAGATTCAAATTTAAAATTAGTCAGAAGATTGAGATGTTTGGTAGTTCGTTCAATTTGTTAGTCCAGTGATTGTTAAATGTATAATTACTGCATTTGATTTCAAAATTCCAGTTAAAAAATAGGCCATAATTCATGGCTATAAGAGGCAATTGTTCGTTAGCCCAAAATAAGCCAGGGAATCCGTAATTGGTTTAAGAGCTTTTGCCGTGGTGCAGGCTCGATCCCTGCTTCACTTGTCTAGGCCCAATGGTCTGGTTCAACTACTCAATGGACATCACTCACTGTTTTTCAAATTGGGCTAGGTATATAAAAAAAAGAACCCAAAAATATTACTGCAATATTAATCGAAAATCAAAAGGTCCAAATATGATAATATTAAAAATAATAATTAGGAATTGAAAAATTGTATGGCATAACTGGGCCAAATCTATTGAGGCCCAAAAGCATTTTAAATAATTTTTATACTGAAAATACATTAGGAACAATGAAAATTAATTCATCAATATAAAATCAAGTTTTGAATTAGGTAGCGGGTTCAAGCTAAAAGGTTTTATCCTTTTGTTTGAATCCGGACTTGAGTTTAAGATTTGAATTTGTATGCTTGAATTAATTAACCTTTAGAGACGAAAATAGAAAACTTAGCTACTTTAGTTTGGCCTTTAATAAATAACAATGAGATGAGCCTCGTCAAATAAAAATACATAATTACGGGGCCCTCACTAGTTACTTATTAAAATACTTAGTGGTCAGGATTGGCCGTTTAGAGAATTTCACGGCCTTCACAAAAGATAACAATACGTTAGCTGCTTTAGGCGCGATTTTAAATAATCTTACCTTCCTAATACGGGTGTGCATTTCATGCAACCCAAATCCAAATCCGAAAATGTCGAATAAGAATGTGTCGAGGATCCGGGTGCATTTCATGTGACGTGATCCG